>JAJOOR010025237.1:0-28583 GCA_036250505.1 Solanum acaule | reverse complement strand
GGGGTAATCCAATAATCGGTTTGAATATTTTGAAATCGAATAATCAGTTTGAATATTTATATTTTTCTCTATTTTAAATACATCCACTCTTCAAGTCACACATTTCAAAGAAAATATAAAATCTTAAATGATGAAAACATTAATGAATTGTGCAAGAAATGGTAGGAATAAGAAGCAAAAAAAAAAAATGAACTTTACTACAACCGAAGTGAAATTATGGAGCGGGAAATTTTATCATTGAATTTATAAAATAATAATTAAAATCTATTATTCATTAAAAATAAAATACTACATAATCTTACATACAAGATTATGTAGTAACAAACATTAATAATTTTATAATTTATCCTTTTGCTTCCAAGAAGTGTTACTATTAGATATTTTTGGGGAATGAAATGAACATCAACCTAATATGTTAAATTTTCTAATAAATAAATAATCGTTGGTGAGGGGATTGATAAATTTTAAAAGTCTGAAAAAAGTGAACAAATATTCTAAGTTAACGCGTAGAAAGTACAACCCTACCTTTTGCTTTACATATATCATTTTAAAGTTCCCTATTTAAATGTTTCATAATAAATTATTAAAATGGAAAATGAAAAGAAGAATGTATCGTATTGGACAACAATTCAACTTATCATATATACTTGAAAGAGAAAAATATCATACAAAATTATTCAGTTTGTTTGGGTGCTTTTTAAAAATTTGCATACCAGAGTGATGGAGTTCAATTTGAAACTACACCTCTATTAAAATTGCACAGTCGAAAAAACACATCTGTTACTTTAAAGAAACATAAAAAAAAAGTTTAAATCATGTATTGAAAAACAACAATTAATAAAATAAACATAATTTAATGACGGTAACAAATATACCAGGATCTATAACAATAGAATGAAATATAAAGGAAAAAATTGAGTCCACTGAATGCACAGTGTCCCCTATTCCCCTCTAGTACTTGAGGTTTAAAGGAATAAATCATCTCAAGATAGAATGATTTTATTCACTAGTGTATTGATACAAAACTAATGTTGTCAGTGAACTACTCTACAGGAGCAAAGTACAGAATTATTTAATTGTGCATAAGAAGAAGAAGTTTAATAGGGTAGTGTGAATAAATGTTTATTGTGCCTTATCAAAAAGGTCACAACTCTTTGAAAAGTTACAACCCTTTGGAAAGATCACAACCTTTCATATAAGTCATAACATTTCATAAAAGTCACGATTCTTCATAAAAATCACAACTTTTATGAAAGTCACAACTCTTCATATTTATTCAAAACACTAACAAATGACATTGACCTTAAATCTATATTGAACCACCCTTAGACAAAAAAAATGGTTAACTCAAATTACCAAAGGTAAAGTAAAATTATCGAGAAATGGCAGACTAATGCATGCAACAATGTAAGTATACATAGGATTAAAGGAAAGTAAGATTATTGAGAAACGGCAGACTAATGCATGCAACAACACAAGTATACATAGGATTAAAGGAAAATCATTCATAATTCAAAAATTAAAAAGAAAATTCGCAAGGCATAACTGTTATATATTCATTTGAGATAGCCAACTCACATAGTTTGGCTCAATACTTCATTCTGGTACTAGTTGGTTAAACTTAAGTTTGGCCTGGTATTCTGTAACATCTCGCAATTTGATATAACTAGGAAGAAGCTAAGAATTGCAAATAGTCACTTTTGGAAAGAATGAAAATCTGGAAAATTTTGTTAAGGTAATTTGAGTTTTGGTTAACTTCAAACGAGCATAACTACTAGCTCAGGATGATTTAGGTGTGTTTCCAGATATCCTAGGAAATATCTTGGAATAATATTTCCAACGCCGTCGAGTTTTCGCGATTCCGAGTTCATATGACTAAGATATGCCCATTGGAAGTTGGGTTGTTCGATTAAGGAAAGTCCAATCCGAATTTCGGAAGGGTATTTTAGTCTTTTCCTTACCCAATTGTTTTAATTCATTTTTAGGAGTTTAATTGGGGTAAAGTCAGATTTTAGTCAGTTTAGAAAAGTTAAAGTTCACGCTAGGGCTTGGAGAAAGGAGAAAAGAGAAAAAAGGAGAAAGGAGAAGAGGAAAACCAAGATTCGTTGTTTCGTAAGGAAATCACTTGTGGATTTCGTCAAGGGGTGATCCCTACGAGGTATGTGAGATCACATAGCGTTGGGTCCATTTGTCCACGAGCCAAACATGTTTAATTCAACAAATTTCGTCCTGAAAGAGTTAGAATTTAATGTTCTTTAGTTGTGTTCTTGAATTGTTTTTCATTCTTGAACTTACATGTGATTGATGGGTTTCTTGAGACATTTTAGCGATGTTAAGAGTTGTTTTGAGTTAGATTCTAGTGTACATGTGTTAGGTATCTGAATCTAAGAAAGTATTGAGAAAATAAATCGATTTATTATGAATTGGGATCAGAAAACGAGTTGAAAAACTCGTCAGACAAACCTGGGGAGGGCCAGGCGCGTCGTGCTCCCATAGCGCTAGGAAGGCTAGGGCGGCGCGCCTGCAGTGCGCCTGATTTGAGCCTCAGTCAAGTGGGGCTGGCGTGGCGCACCAGGGACACGCCCGGATCGTTGTTTTTCATCAATTTTCCGTCATTCAGTCCATTTAAGTCCTTCTAAAGTGTTCTAATACTTCCTATTGATTCTAACTACTTCAAATGACTTCTAAACACCTAGAAATCATCCAGAAACACGAATCATAACCTTGAATCCATAATTCAATTCAAGGAAAGTTAAGAGTCAAGTCTAGAAGTTAAGAAGCAAGCCAAGATGAGTACATAAAGTTTTCAAAAGTCTTTCACAAACAGTTTAACTTTGTTTTAAGACTTAAAGTTCAAGTTGAGTAAAGAGTAAAGATTGAAGTCATTTCTTCAAAGAAGTATATGGGGACTATGTATTCCCAAAGAGTTTTAAAATGTTTTCACATTTGAGCAAGAAATGGAACATCGATTCAAAGAGAGCTTTTAAGCTAAGTTTTGAGTAATTATCTCATACCAAAGAAAGAAGTTTGTTTTAAAAACATATGATCTTAGTATATTTTGGGAGTAGTATTGAACACCGATATGGGGATACGAGTTCATATCAACTCAAGTCTCCATAAACCATGTATCCATCATGGGTAGTAAATGATCATACTTTTTAGATGAATCCTTAAGTGTGCTTTTTAGCATAAACTAGTGGATCCACTTAGTTAAGGTGTTCTGTATGACGGCAAAGTATAGGACTTTTCTGGCAACATGGGCAAGACGAAGTATCACCACTTAGGCTCATAGTGGTGGTTGTCGGTTAGAGAATCTCCCACAGAAACTATATTACTTTGATATATGAGTAAAGTTGAGTTTGTTATTGCATTTTCTTTAACGAACTGAGTTTTTTTCACTGTTTTACAAGTTTTTCATATATTGCATGTATTTTATTGCTTTATATCGAGTTAAGTTATTCATGAGTTGAAAAGAGCCAAGGTAAGTGTTCCATTCAGATTCTTCTCAAACCTATGTTGTGTTTAGCATTCCAACTTGCATACTCGTCCATTCAATATACTGATGCCAGTTGGCCTGTATCTTATTATGATGGAGACACAGGTAACCAGGATCATCAGTCAGCGCCTCGTTGATCCAGTTGAGAACTCAGAGTCAGTTGGTGAGCCTCATTGCATTTCGAAGGACTCATTTTACTTTTCTTTCACTATTTTATTGTTAGGATGATCGGGGGTCCCAACATCCCTCTTTGTTTTAGAGGCTTCATAGACAGTTAGATAGTTAGTAGTTCAGTTGTCTTTACATTGTCATTTCATATGTTGAGACTTGAGTTGCCATTTTGGCCAAGTTGAATGTTTGACCTTTAAACATTCTTAGTTATTTTATTAACCAGTTGAGTAAAGTGTATTTGATCATTGTAATGATGCTTAGAGTCTTCCACTAAGTAAGTAAGCCAGGCAAAGGGTTCGCTTGGGTCCAGCAATGGTTTTCGAGTGCTGGCCATGCCAAAGGTATAGGCTCGGGGTGTGACAAACTTAGTACTAGAGCATAGAGTTCAAGAGTCCTAGGGAGTTTATGAAGTCATATCTATAGAGTCCTAGTTATCAGTATGAAGTGCGCCACATCCATAAATAGGAGGTTGCAACATTTAGGAAATTCTTTCACTTCTTTCACACTTATTTCGTGCGTTAGAGCCTGATCGCTAGAAAGTTTCTTTCTAATTCGTACTTGCACGTGTTTTTCAGTTAATCATGCCTCCGCGAAGAGCTGTCAGAGTTCATCCTGCTAGACGTAATGTTGAGGAGCAAGAGTTACCAAATGCACCTGAAGTGCAACCTCAAGGAGAAGTCACTAATACTGAGTTCAGAGAGGCAATAAGGATGCTAAGACAAGGTGTGACTAATTAGGTTGGGCAACAAAGAGGATCTAGACATGAAGTGACTGATACTTCGAGGATCTGAGAGTTCTTGAGGATGAATCCTCCAAGTTTCACGGGTTCAAGCACAACTGAGGATCTGAAGAGTTTTGTTGAGGAACTGAAGAAAGTATTTGAGGTTATGCATGTTGCCGATACAGAGTGAGTTGAATTAGCTGCATATCAATTGAAGAATGTTGTTAGGACTTGGTTTGACTAGTGGAAAGAGGGTAGAGCTGAGGATGCACCACCTCCGAGTTGGGCTTGTTTTGAGGAGGCCTTCTTGGGGCGTTTCTTCCCCCGAGAATTGAAAGAGGCTAAGGTACAAGAATTTCTTACACTTAAGTAGGAGTCGCTAAGTGTTCATGGGTATGGGTTGAAGTTCACCCAACTATCCCGTTATGCTCCGGAGATGGTTGTGGATATGAGGAGTAGAATGAGTTTATTTATTGCTGGGTTGTCCCATCCACTACAAGAAAACTATTAATTACATGGGGATTTTCCTGGGGATTAATATGAAAATTTGCAGGAAAATAAGATTCCTGTGGATTTTCATACTAATCCCTAGGAAAATCCCCATGTAATTCACACTTTTTTTGTAGTTGTCTATCAAGCAAAGAGGGAAGGCAATGATGCTAATTGGGGATATGGATATATTGAAGTTAATAGTATATGTGCAGCTGGTTGAGGAAGACAAGCTAAGGGATAGGGAGGAGTTTAGAAATAAGAAAGCTAAGACATGAAATTAGTCTGGATGTGAACCGTTCGTCCTTTCAGTAGAAGCAAAAGGGACCCGCACCATCATCTGCTATTGCACCTGCACCCAGAAATAAAGGTGAGTATAATGGCCAGAATTCCCAACACTTCAGATCTAAACCGGCACAGTCTCAAGGTAGTGTGGCACAAGGAGGTAGTTGGGCTCCTGCATGTGCTAGGTGTGGTAGAACCCACCCAGGTAAGTGTCGTGATGGCCAGTCAGGTTGTTTCAAGTGTGGCCAAGAGGGTCACTTCATGAAAGAGTGTCCTAAGAACCGACAATGTAGTGGGAATCAGGGCAATAGAGCTCAATTTTCTTCAGTTGCTCCACTAGATAGGGCAGCACCTAGAGGAGCTACTTCCAGTACTAGCGGAGGAACAAACCATCTTTATGCAATCACTAATCGCCAAGAGAAAGAGAATGAAAGAAAGTTTTTCATGGCTCATTCTTCAATCACTAACATTATTGATAATGTTTGGTTTATATATAGTGGATGCGCGAATCATATAACTGGCGTAAGGTATTTATTTAGAGACCTCGATGAGTCACAAAAGAGTGAGGTTCGACTTGGAGATGACAAGAAAGTTCAAGTTGAAGGTAAAGGAACCATAGACATCAAGACAATGTAGGGTAATGTAAAACTCCTTTGTGATGTGCAACTTGTTCCTGGTTTGGCACATAATTTCTTGAGTGTTGGACAATTGATGGCTAGTGGTTACTCTGTTTTGTTTGAAAATAGTTCATGTGTTGACAGTGATATTAAGTCTGGTCAGACTATAGCAGTTGTGCCTATGACCCAAAATAACATGCTTCCCCTTAATGTTTCAAGTGTGGAAAATAATGCCTTAATTGCTAAAGGTGTTAATGAAACTCAACTATGGCATCTTCGTTATGGCCATTTGAACATTAATGGGCTGAAATTATTGACTAGGAAGAATATGGTAGTTGGGTTACCAGAAATGGTTCATCTTGACTTATGTGAGGTTGCATCTTCAGAAAACAAAGTAGAAAATCATGGAGAGCTTCCCGTTGTCTTGAGCTTGTACATGCCGACCTATGTGGACCAATGAATACCGAGTCACTTGGTGGGAGTCGGTATTTTCTTCTATTTACTGATGCTTATAGCCATATGAGTTGGCTTATTTTCTGAATTTCAAATCAGAAGCGTTTGAGAATTTTAGGAAATTCAAGGCATTCATGGAGAAGCAAACAGGCTGCAACATAAAGGCTCTTCGCATAGACCGTGGTGGTGAATTTTTATCTAATGATTTTAATTTATTTTGTGAAGAGAATGGAATTCATATGGAGCTTACAACATTGTACTCGCCACAACAAACTGGAGTCGCTGAGCGGAAAAATCGTACGGTGGTTGAGATGGCCAAAAGCTTACTTAATGCAAGGGGACTTCCTATTCATTTTTTGGGAGAAACACTGGTTGCAGATGCATACCTCTTAAACATCTCTCCAACAAAAGTCATTTTGAATTAAACTCCATATGAAGCATGGACGAGACGGAAACCATGAGTAAGCCACTTGAAAGTCTTTGGATGTATAGCTTATGCTTTGGTTAATTTACAAAATAAGCTAGATGAAGAATCATAAATGCATTTTCATTGGTTATAGTCCTCAATCCAAAGCATATAGACTATATAATCCTACTAGTGGCAAAGTGATTATCAGCAAGAATGTTGTATTTAATGAAGATTCAGTCATCCATATTCCAGTTCACGCAAAAGTAGAACATACAAGGATACCTGAAACAACAAGTTCTGATCTTTCCTCACCAGGTAGCAGCAATACTGACCATACTGTTCGTGGAAGTAGCAACAATTCTACTCCATCAAGCTCTTGTTCTCCACCTTTGACGTTATCCAGTGAGACGCCACCAACAAAGTTTCGGTCATAACAAGATGTTTATATATCTTGTAGTTTTTCCCTGTTAGTTGTTGAACTGACATGTTATGGAGAAACTGCAAAGAAACCAGAGTGGGAGGATGTGATGATTGAAGAGAATCAGGCTATCGAGAAAAATTAGACGTGGGAGCTTGTTGATTTGTCGGAAGGGAAGAATGTTATCGGGCTAAAATGGATTTTCAAACCAAATTACAATGCTGATGGAAGTGTACTCAAAAGGCATAAAGCTCGACTTGTTGCAAAAGGATACTCTCCACAACAAGGCATCAAATTTAATGAGAAGTTCTCACCAATAGCTCGCTTTGAAATTGTTAGAACTACTCTAGCCTTGGATGCTCAACTTGGTTGGCATGTTTGCTAATTTGATGTTAAGTCTGCTTTCCTAAATGGCGACTTACAAGAAGAAGTTTATGTTTGACAACCTGAAGGCTTCATTTCTAGTGAAGGAAAGAGCAAATTATACCGATTGAAGAAGGCATCATACGATTTAAAACAAGCACCACGAGCATGGTATAGCAAAATTGACTCCTTTTTTCAAGAGCAACAGTTCAGAAAAAGTGACAATGAACCTACACTTTATGTGAAGAAGCGTGGTAATAGTGATTTTTTGGTTGTTTGTCTTTATGTCGATGAAATTATATATATGGGCTCTTGTGAATCTATTGTTTCTGAATTTAAGAGTTGCATGATGACTAAATTTGAGATGTCTGACTTGGGTATGTAACATTATTTTCTTGGGCTTGAGGTGAGACAAGGTTCGGATAAAAATTTTATTTCACAAAGGAAATATGCTACTGAACATTTAAAGAGGTTCAACATGCTAAATTGTAATCCATCTCCCATGCCCATGAATATGAATGAGAAGTTGGTACTCGATGATGATACATGTGCGGAAAATACTTCTTATTATAGAAGCTTGGTTGGTGGTCTAAACTACTTATCGCACACTAGGCTCTATATAGCATTCTCTTTCAGTTTGATTTCAAGTTTTATGCATAATCCTTCAAAGCAACACCTAGGTGCAGCCAAGAGGATCTTGCGATATATTGCTGGCACAACAAGTTATGGAATTTGGTACTCAAAAGTATCAGGCTTCAAATTAATTGGCTTTACTGATAGTGATTGGGCCGAGAGCTTGGATGATCACAGGAGTACATCTAGGAACATTTTTAATCTTGGGTCTGGAGCAATCTCATGGAGTTTAAAAGAAACAAGATACAATAGCTTTGTCAACTTCGGAAGCAGAATACATGGTTGCAACTTCAGCATGTTGTCAAGTTGTTTGGTTAAGGAAACTATTAGCAGATCTTCAACAAGAGCGGATTGGTCCAATGTAAATATGGTGTGACAACAAGGAGACAATTTCTATGACAAAAAATCCCATTTTTCACAGTAGAACGAAGCACATCATCACTCGCTATCACTTTATTCGTGATCTAGTCGCTAGTGGAATAATCTCACTTGAATTTTATGGCACAAATATTTAGACTGCTGATGTTCTTACGAAGTCGTTGCCCCGCAAGCATGACTCCTTCCGACAATAAATGGGAGTTTGTGCTTTTGAAGAAAGGGGGAGTGTTGACTAATTGTTCAAAATATTTAGTTCGCAGAAAATCAGTTTGTGGGTCTATTCTCTAGGATTAGTAATTTTATGTTTTACTTAGTCAATGAAATTATCTTCCTATTGTAGTGGACCATGTTTACCACGTTTTCCATGTTTTCCATTATTTGTGGGTTGCTTTGTTTTAGCTTTAGTAGTTAATTGTAAGCCTATAAAAGGGCAGTAGGAGTTTATTTTTTTATGCAAGAGAGTTGAGCAATAAAAAGAAACATTTTGTCTCTCAAACTCTTTCATGTTATTTATTCCTCTTCATCCAACAAAAACCACTATTATGGAGCTTTGTTGTTCCTAACGTCTCCGTTTGCTGCCACACTACCAAATAAACTATCATAGCGTCAATACAGATGTTTAGACACCAACTTCGAAACAACTGAAGATTATCCCAAAATTGAATAAAAAAATGAAATTATGGGACCCGCGTTGGAAATCCTAAAATTGATTATGTCAATTGGTTCTATTTTACTCAATAACTTTTGCCCAGAAAATGAGCTCAAGCCGAGCGCAAAAAATAGCGAAATCAGATCATGCAACAATCTAATATAGAAATTACCATTAAAGAGGTACCCAAGGTCACTCAGGACAAGAAATTATATTTATTATGCTCTCCCCACACCTTCCCTATGATCCCAGCATGTAGCCTAGCAAATTTCCAGCAATTATCAACTTAAATCATCCAAAATGGAGTTCTGTAACTCAAGATATCAACTTCACAACAATAAAAAAAAATGAGATGAAAACGGGACTAGTCTTAATTAAAAGACCAGTTAAATGACTTTAACAAATGCGGGACTCAGTCGGTGAAGACGAGAGTTCGACTCCCCTTAAATCTGGGAATGCCGCATCGAGCCTGCAAACACGAAGGGTCAGCTTCCTTGACCATTGTGAACATGGAGTAAGGCCTACGAATGCAATGACCAAGCCCTTTGGTCTCCGCGAATCGCGAACGAGGAGACCCAAATCACTCACTACTGCAAACACAGCCTGAGGTGCATGAACGCTAAGAAGAAATGGTGTTCCACTAGATGATGCAACACCAGCTGATTGAACAAGTCTTAAAATTCTCTTCAAAGGTGCTAGGATCCGTTCGGAACTCCGTGCATCCAAACGAAATATGTTACCCCACAAAATTCATCATTCCGGACTCAACAAGGATTTTGAACTTTTCAATTGAGGTCGTTTCGACAAAATTTGGGTCTCACACCCAAACTTTGTTTGAAACCAAAATCTACAATGTTGCTCGGAATGAACCTGAAAGGCTCAGAATGCACATCAAAGGTCCTTCTAGACCAAAATCGACGTTCTAGAGCTAACGGAACCGTAAAAATAACATTCTAAGACTTTCTACCTGAAGTGTTGATTGACCAAATTGTTGTCCCCAACAAGTCAAAAATGGTTTGGCGTGGCTATAGGAAAGCTCTAAAGACCGAAAATAATGCAATAAAGAGGAAATAAGTTGGATGGTCATTAAAATTACTAAATGTTTTTAAATATATATTAACATGGAAGTGCTTCTAGAAGCTTTTAGAGGATATCCATTTCAATGAATCCTATTCCAATAAATTTGGTAGGTCATCTCTATGTATATATCATATTTTCAATAAATCTGATCCCAAAACAAATTAGAAATGCAATTTATTAAGTTTCACATTAACTATTAACAAAAAAATTAAAATTCACATGTGAAATAGGAATAAAATGTATTAGTTTCCCAAATATAATTAACTAGGAATAGATTTTATTAAATTCCCACAGAAATTAGGAATATGATTTATTAATTTTCCAAATATAATGAACTTGTAATACAATTAATTAATTTTTCAAAATAATGAACTTGGAATACAGACTATAAATAGAAGTATGCAGTCAATCAATGTCTCATTATTCAATTAACTTTTTCTCCACATTGACTCTTTCAAAGCTTTCTCCGATGAGTAAGGCCGATGCTACTGTCTCTTCCATCCCACTAACAATTTTTACCAGCGATGACATCTACAATGATGGTATACCTTCGGACCCATTGTTGCCGCTAGTAAGCTACATAGATGTTGAGTTGGATGTTAGGGTAGAGACCACCACACCAAACAACAGTGATGTACTTAATGAAGGGAAGGTGTCTGATGTAACTCGGACTAAGTTGCAGATTAAGAGAAAGATTATGCCTATGTGTCGAGTGAATCCAGATAGGCTGAAATTGTTGCCAAGTAATTGGACGTTTGAAACAAAAGTCTGTACCGGTGGAGCCAGTGCAGGACAAAAAGATAGATATTATTTTGAACCGGTGACTGGGAGTAAATTCAGGTCAAAGCCTCAGGTGGAAGATTTCCTGAAAACAGGTTTCAAAAGGGAAAAACTTGACCCTAACCGTGATGCTGCTACACCATCTGAGGGCAAAAAACTGAAGAAGACTGGATCGAAAAAGGAAAAGAAGAATGTCGATTAATTGCCTCAATTAGTACAGTAACAAGTCAATAGAAGTTGTTTTACTTTCTCCACCATTTTAGCCATCTTTCGTATTTTAACTTAGTTGTTATTTGTAGGAGTTAGTTGTTACTTGAAGTAGTTTATTCAACATGGAAACATGTGCAAGTAGTTGCTGAAATATATGTTATAGTTTTTGCATTTTTGTTGTATTTAAGCACCATTTCAATTCAATGAAAGATTATCTTTTCACTAGCAAATATTTCTTTTCTCTGTCTTTCCTTTATTTCTGTTTTTAGAGTTGAAGTTCAGCTTTAAAACTCCAACAAAGTGGTATCAAAGAATTCTTCTTGAGGGATCTATAATTGGGGGAAACTAATTTTTCTTACTCTTTTTTTTCCATATATGTGTTCATATACTCCTAGCATTGCACTAGCACCACCTATCTTCAAAGGTAAAGGTTGTCATGTTTGGGCATCAAGAATGGAGGCACATATGGAGGCAAATGATCTGTGGGAAGCTGTTTATGAGGACTACGAAGCTCCTCCCTCGCGTGCAAATAAAACTATGGCGTAGATAAGGAATCATAAGGAGAAGAAAACAAGAAAACCAAAGGCTAGTGCGATCTTATTTGTTGTAGTCTAATCTGAAATCTTTGTCAGGACATGACAAATAAATAAACATTTGAGATCTTAGATTTCCAAAAGAAAGAATATAAAGGAGATGAAAGGATTAATGTTATGCAGATTCTCAACCTGATAAGAGAATTTGAACTTCAAAAGACGAAAGATTCAGAGACAACCAAAGTGTATAATGACAGAATACTCAACATTGCCAACACTATAAGATTACTTGGCTTTGAATTTCCTGATTCTAGATTGGTTCAAAAGATTCTTGTAACAGTCCCGGAGAGGTTTGAAGCAACTATTTCCTCACTGAAAAATTCTAAGGATCTGTCACACATTAGTTTGGCAAAACTATTGAATTCTTTGCAGGGACAAGAAGAAAGAAGACTTGTGAGGTATGAAGGGATTGTTGAGGGCGCACTACCTGATAAATTTCAATCAAACCAGGGAGACAAAGGAAAGAAGAAGTGGAACAAGAAGGAAAACTCAGGTTCTCATTTTCCTTGGGTCAATTGGGGAACAAAACACAATTTTCCTACCTGAAAGCATTATGGAATGAAGGTTCATCCACCATTCAAATACTAGCGAAGACCAGACCAGTGGTGTGAGAAATGACAAAATATGGGACATCATCAAAATATTTGCTAGGACAACATTCAACTAAAATAATGTTGCATAGGTAGCTAATCAGAACAATGAAGAGAAACTTTTTGTAGCAACCTGTTTTGCAACTAGCACCTCAAGTGAAAAATGGCTCATTGACAGTGGTTGCACGTGCAACCACTAGAACCACATGACATTAGATTGTGATCTCTTTAAGGAGTTGGATACTTCAGTAATTTCCAAAGTACAAGTTGGCAATGGAGAGTATATTCTTGATTAAGGAAAATGTACTGTGGAAATCAAAATTGCTTCAGGTACAAAACTAATCAAAGCGTGTATTTTGTACCTAATATATGTCATAGTTTGTTAAGTGTTCGCCAGATGCTTGAGAATGGTTTCAATTATCTCTTTGAAATCAACTATTGTCAAATCAAGTATGAAGATGACAATAATTTACTCAAAGTAATGAAGAAGGGAAAGAGCTTTACATTGGATTCTTTAATGCATGAGCAAAAAAAACATATTCCGCAACTAAGATCAATGCAGAAGTTCAGCATATATAGAAGGCTTTGACATTTCAATCATTATGTTGTAATGAAACTAAAGAAGAAAGATCTAGTCATGGCTGCTTAACCTTGAAGCTGAAATATCAAATTGCAAAACTTGTCAATTTTGGCAAGCAAACAAGGCTTCCTTTCAACATAACAACTTGGAGAGCTACTGAAAAACTAAAGTTAATCCGCACAGATCTGGTTGGTCCTCAAAGAACTCTGTCACTCAAAAGGAGTAAGTATTATATAGTTTTCATTGATGACTATACGAGAATTCGTTGGATTTACTTTCTCAGGTTTAAGTTAGAAGTATTCTCTATCTTCTGGATATTTAAGAAGTTGATCAAAATCAAAGTGGCTTCAAGATTCAATCTTTAAGGTTCAATGATGGAAATGAGTATACATCTGATCAATTCAATATATTGTGAAGAATCCAGGCTTGAAACACCAACTCACTACTCCATATACTCCACAAAAAATGGAGTTAGTGATAGGGTGAATCGTACCATAATGGAGATGGTTAGATGTTTCTTGTACGGGAAGTTTTGCCATAAGAGTATTGGGTTGAAGTTGCACATACCTTAAGATCATTAGAAGGAAAGACGTCATTTGAAGTCTGGTAGATTATAAACCTTTTTTTAAAAAACTCAAGGTGTTTGGATGCTTGTGCTTTACTTATGTGCCACAGACTAAAAGAGATAAGTTGGATTAAAAGAAGAATCTAGAATATTTGTGGGTTACAATATTGTTTCAAAGGCTTACAGGGTTTTCCAACCTCATACAAGGAAAATCCTAATAAGTGATAAGTAGAGAAGTTCATTTCATGGAAGATGAACGATGGAACTGGAGAGAAGCAAAACCAACATTAATTCCATATCAAAGTACAATTCTCTAGCTGAAAGAAGATGAATTGGTAGATGATTTCCCAGTAAGAGGCACAAGATCTCTCTTTGAAATCTATCAGAGATGCAATATGGTTGTCCTTGAGCCAAAAAAAATTCCGGGAAGCAGAAAAAGATCCAAAATGGAGAGTTCCAATAAAGTAGGCACTCACCATGATTGAGAATAAACCAACCTGGAAACTTGTGATAACACTTGAAGAGAAGAAAGCCATAGGAATGAAGTGGATTTTAACTGATGACTCTTAAGATGGCTTTACTCTTTGGTGTGGTCGAGAATAAGGAAGAGCGGGTGATTTGGAGACATTCGGAATCTATTATCCATGCTTTGAGGTCCCTGCACATGATTATTATCTACGGTTCAAAGTCCATTCACATGATTACTATCTGTTCACCTGATTTCGGCTGACTTGTGAGCTAGCAGTACAACCATGTAATGTGAATAAACATTACTACAATCTCAATATACAAGCAGGGTAAGTATATATACAAATTGTGTATTTATAAATTTAGGAATTTTTCAAAACTAATACAATTCAGATGTTACAATAGGAAAATTATATACAAGCTAGGCTACACATACAAATTCTAGATCTATACAATTAGAAAAATTCTAGATTTATACAATTATGAACCAAATTATACAAATTCAGAATCTATACAATTAGGAGCCAAATTATACAAATTTTGGACATGAGCCACGTAATTATGATTGTAAGTTAGTGGCGAATGGTAATTTAATTAAATTGTAGTTATGTTAACTAATTAACTAGGTATAATATGTTTGTTTATCCACATATTCCCCCCTATAAAAATGCATAGGCCTTAACAATCATTAGGGTTTGACCATTTATGAAAGTGACATAGTGCACTAATACGCAGAGATTAAAAACTTTATTTCGACTCATTATTTTAGTCAACTTTTAGTTTTTAACTACTCGCTCCGTCCCATTAAAGAAAGGAAGACTTTTAAAACTTGTGATCTAAAATGAATGATAAAAATTTGTGTGGCTATAAATCATTTCATTAAGAGTAAAACGGACATTTTAAAGTTAAATTATTACTGAATATAGAAATGTATCAATTCTTTTTGGAATGGACTAAAAAGGAAAGTAGTCATATATATTGGGCCAGAGGAAGTATCATTTAGGCTCCCCACACTGTATAAGAATTAAAGTGTCAAATTAAAAACTAAAACCAAGTTCAAAGGCTTGTATATTGTATTTGTCAAAAGAAAAAAGTTATCCTATTTTGTCTCTCTTATTTTCATTATTTAATATTGTTATTTTGAGTTCGATGTATGAAAAAAAATCAAATTAATTGAAAGTCACATGTGTAATCCTATTTATTTATTTATTTAGAAGTGTGACCTGTAAATCTTCTTCTTCTTGTATCTTGACTTTTTCAGAATATCCTCAATTTAATTTCTAGGTCCACATATCAATCAATCAGGACCATTTCTTCAAATTATGCATGCCGCTTTTTTTGCTAACATAATATACTTCTAAAAATTGTACTGAAGTACAAGTTGTGGATCTAAACTTTCACCTTATTGGTGAGGATTCAATTCCCCATATTATAATTCCCTATTCTCAATTTTTTTTTCCTTCTTTTTTTGTTGGCCGCTATTTATCTTTTAGTTATTCACCTACTTATATGGTCAATAAATGTGGTGATAATAAATATTGGAACTAATATCTTAGTTAAACTCAAACTCTAGTAAAACATTTTGTTGTTATTCCCTAAAACAGAGGAGACTCTCTATAAAATTATCCTCTCAACTCCAATATATTAAAACTGGAGTCTATAAATAGCCTCTTTGATATATATCTACTTATCAGACATCCTTTGAATAACACAAATTTAGTATACAAAACTAAAACAAAAAAAACAACGAAAACACAAACTTAGTACCAAAAGCATAAACTATGGCCAATATGTTCTTCCCACATTTTCCTCTTACTATGCCAAAATAAAATGAGCCCAATTCAACTGGAATTTGACACACTATCTAGTCTAGCTATTTGGCGTTCCTCCGCCACAAATGTGGTGTACTCTGAGAAGACAACATCTCATTCCTATTTTGATATCCAGAACCATGTTACCATTACAACAAGGTACCCAAGTATCTGCAAAACTATCCATAAAAACCCAACACATGCTCTGTGGAGGAGTCACAGAATCAATGTTAAAAGAACTACTTTTCTTTTTTTCCTTTTTCAAGCCTCTCTTCTTCTGTTACTTTTTTCCTCAAATGGTGTTGCAGCATCATAGTTAATAATAGATTTTGCCTTCTTGTGCTTGCCACCTATTTTTCATGAAATAATCCACTTCATTCTTTGACCTGCACTTACCTCCTAACACTTGTTCAATATAGTATCTATCAAAATTTCCTACATAGGCTCCAGTGGTATGAACATTTGTTTCAAACCTCCAATTCTCTGACAACCACTTCGAGCTATCTAGATTCACCCGACGCATAGGTGTAATCTTCCTCTGAATCTGAAACTTACTCGGAGTTACATCGGACACCTTTCCTTCAATAGATACATCACATTTGTTTGGTGTGGTGGTCTCTGCCCTAACATCCAACTCAACATCAATTTAGGTTCCCAACGGTAACAATTGGTCAAAGGTATACCATCATTGCAGAAGTCGTCGGTGGTTACAATTATCGGTGGGATGGAAGAGACATCAAAGTATGCCTTAGTCATCGGAGGAAGCTTTGAAAGAGTCAATGTGGAGAAAAAATTTCATAATGAGAAGCTTCCTCTTTCAAAGCTTCCTCCGATGACTAAGGCCGATGCCATTGTCTCTTTCATCTCACCGACAATTGTTACCAGTGATGGCTTCTACAATGATGGTATAGCTTCGGACCCATTGTTGCCGCTAGGAACCTATATTGATGTTGAGTTGGATGTTAGGATAGAGACCATCACACCAAACAAAGGTGATGTACCTATTGAAGGGAAGGTGTCCGATGTAACTCGGAGTAAGTTGCAGATTAAGAGGAAGATTACGCCTAAGTGTCGGGTGAATCTAGATAGGCTGAAGTGGTTGCCACAGAATTGGAGATTTGAAACAAAAATTTGTGCTGATGGAGCCACTACAGGAAAAAAAGATAGATACTATTTTGAACCGGTGTCCGGGAGTAAATTCAAGTCAATGGATGAAGGGGGTCATTTTTTGAAAACAGGTCGCAAGCGTAAGAGGGAAAAATTTGACCTTAACTGTGATGTTGCTACACCATCTGAGGGCTAAAAACAGAAAAAGAGTGGCTCGAAATAGGTAAAAAAAGAATGTTGATTAATTGCCTCATTTAGTGCAGTAACTAGTCAAAAGAAGTTGTTTTACTTTCTCCAGCATATTAACCATCTTTAGTAGTTTAACTTAGTTGCCATTTTGTAGGAGTTAGTTGTTACTTTAAGTGGTTTATTCAACATGGGAACATGTGCAAGTAGTTGTTGAAATATATGTTATAGTTTTTGCATTTTTCTTGTATTTAAACACCATTTTAATTCAATGAAAGATTATCTTTCCAATAGAAAATATTTATTTTCTTCTTCTTTCCTTTTTTCAGTTTTAAAGTTGAAGTTCAGCTTGAAAACACCAACAAAAGTGTTATCAGAGCTTTCTTAAGCTCTTTTTGAGGAACCTGTAATTGAGGGAAAACAATTTTTCATATGCCTTTTTATTTATATATACGTTCAGAAACTCCTCGCACTGCACTAGCACCACATGTCCTCAAAGGTAAAGGTTGCCATAACTAGGCATCAAGAATGGTGACACATATGGAGGCAAATGATATGTGGGGAGTTGTTGAGGAGGACTACAAAGTACCTCCCTTGCCTGCAAATCAAATTATGGCATAGATAAGGAACCACAAGGAGAAGAAAACAAGAAAATCAAAGGCTAGAGTGACGTTATTTGCTGCAATCTCATCTGAAATCATTGCCAAGATTTTGAGGTCTGAAATTTCCTAAAGAAAGAATATAAAGGAGATGAACGGATCAATGGAATGCGGATTCTCAACCTGGTAAGAGAATTTGAACTTCAAAAGATGATGGCAAGAAGTACACATTTGATCAATTCAATATATTTTGTGAAGAAGACGGACTTGAACACCAGCTCAGTACTCTATATACTCCAACAAAAAATGGAGTTAGTTAGAGGGAAAATTGTACCATAATGGAGATTGGCAGATGTTTGTTGTACGAGAAGTGTTTTCCATAAGAGTATTGTGCTAAAGCTGCACATACCTTAGTCTTTCTACTCAACATGCTTCCGGCCAAAACATTAGAAGGTAAGACGCCATTTGAAATTTTGTATGGTTATAAACCTTTTTTGAAAAATCTCAAAGTGTTTGGAGGCTTGTGATTTGCTTATGTGCAATAGACATGAAGAGATAAGCTAGATAAAAAGCAAAATCTGGAATATTTGTGGGTTACAACATTGTTTCTAAGGCTTACAAGGTTTTCCAACCTCATACAAGGAAAATCCTAATAAGTGATAAGCAGAGGTACGCTATTCATGGAAGATGAATGATGGACTGGAAAGAAGCAGAATAGAAATTAATTCCATATCAAAGTAAAATGCTCCAGCTGAAAGAAGATGAATTGGTGAATGATGTCCCAATAAGAGGCACAACATCTCTCTATGAAATCTATCAGAGATGCAATATGGTTGTCCTTGAACCAAAAAAATTTCAGGAAGTAGAAAAAGATCCAAAATGGAGAGCTGCAATAAAGTAGGAACTCACCATGATTGACAAGAAATAGACTTGGAAACTTGTGAAAAGACCAGGAGACAAAAAAAAGTCATAGGAATGACGTGGATTTTCAGAACCAATTTGAATGCAGATGGATTCTATCAACAAGCACAAAGCCAGACTTGTTGTAAAGGGTATGCTCAAATTTTTGGTATTGATTTTTCTAATACATTTGTTCATGTAGCTAGATTAGAAAACACCATATTATTTTTGGCTATTGATGCACAAAAGGGTTGGAAAGTGTTCCAATTGGACGTTAAATCTGCATTCTTGAGGAGGAAATTTATGTCGAACAACCTGAAGGATTTGCAATCAAAGGGCATGTATCAGCTCAAAAAAGCTTTGTATGGACTTGGTACAACACGATTGATGAGCATTTGGTGCAGCTGGGATTTAGAAAATGCCTTAGTGAAGCTACTCTCTACATTCAATGTGATAAAATTAATTTTATTATTATCTCACTATATGTAGATGATATACTGGTTACCGGAAGAATTGATGAACTTGTTAAGAAATTTAAAGAAGATATGCAACAAACTTTTAAGATGACCAATTTCAGAGAAATGGTGTATTTCCTGGGAATGGAAATCAAGCAAGGACAAAATGAAGTGTCCATCTATCAAAAAAAGTATGCAAAAGACATTATAAAAAAATTCATAATGACTATTGCAAAGAGACAACTACTCCAATGTGTCAAAAGGAGAAGTTGAGCAAAAATAATGAAGCTAAAAAATGGATGAGACTCTTTACCAGTGTTTGGTTGGATGTTGCAACTAGCACTCATTTTAGAGAAGCTAATAGGGTGATAAAGATATGTTAAGGAAACTTTGAATTTTTGAATCAAATTCTCTGCAAATTAGAAGTACGTGTTGCAGGGGTATTCCAATACTGACTAAGGAGGCTCTTCTGATGACATGAAGAGCACTTCTGGATATTGTTTTAATCTTGGTTCAGGGGTATTTTCTTGGTGTTCAAAAAGGCAAGATATTGTTGCACAGTCTACGGTTAAAGCTGAGTTCATTTCAGTAACAACAGTTACTGCAAACAAGCCTTGTGGCTTAGAAAAGTGCTACTTGATATGAATTGAAAGCAAGCAAAGTGCACAGAGATGTTTGTGGATGGTCAAGAAGTTATTGTTATCTCAAATAATCTTGTTGTTCATGGAAAACCAAGCATTTCAATATCAAATTAATATTTCTTGGAGATGCGCAGAAAGAAGGATTTGTTGGCTTAATTATTGCAAGGGTTTGTAGTTTGTATTAATTTGGTGAGTAGAATTCATGCCTTACCCGTATTTTGGGTAGATTTTTGAGGAATCGAATTTCCTACTTTTTTGCATTGGTTGTTTCATGCCTTGATGTATTTGTTTTGTCACTTATATTGTGTTAGTAGCTTGTTCTTGGCCATAGCCTAGGTGTAGGCTAGTGACTACCTTAGACTCGTGTTTTAGAGCCAATAGGCACTAGCCCTATAAGTCCACACCTGTGTAGAGTAGATAAATTCAATATGTGCAGCATAAACTCATTTTGAACATATCAGCTAACATTTACAGCATACCTCATCCACAAGGCTCCTAACGAAAGTGAGACCCTTATTTCTTAACCACCATAATTCTCTACTGAAAAAGAGGCTTTGTACTGTTTACCCATTTAACATCTTATACTTTTTCATTTATTGCTTATTTCCACTATATATTTAGTTTCACTTCTTGCTGATAATACCCTTTCTCTGATCCTCCAAGATTTTAACATCTGCAAAATCCACGCCAAGTCAGGAAGAGATTGACTCCGAGAATTCTCAGCTTTATAGAGAGAGAAGAGTGATTTATTATGCTTTAAAATGCACTCATGCTAAGCCTAACTTTATAGGGAGACAAGAGCGATTTATTATGCTTTAAAATGCACTCATGCTAAGCCTATGTACTACTTGTACTATTTGTGAATGCCACTCTAGTAGAGGTAAATCCATACCTATTTTCTGTGTAATTGACTTCCTTTTTTTCTTATTTCGGTTGTGACTTGTGTGCTAGCAGTACAACCATGTAATGTAAATAAACATCAATACAATCTCAACATTCATTTTTATTTGTACCCAGAACGAAATTTACATAATCCCATGGGTAGATAAGCTAAAGGAATCTAGTACATTTTAAGTTCCTCTTGGAAATTCTGCGTTCACATAACTTAACATATTCTTTTATCCATGAATAGTATCATAGTGAATTGACATGATCACTAAAAGAGGATGCACCTGGTAGATGAACCAGCCTCAAGGGTAGACAGTGAATTGTATAAACTCCCAGGGCTACATCATCGAAGTTGAAACCTTCCTCTGGAATAATATCCTGATGCATATATAAGCAAGAAACCTATTGACATTTCTTTATCAAAAGGGTTTTCAATCTTACAGGTAGCCACATCAAATTTTAGGTTTTATACATTGAAAATGATACATCAGTTCAATTTAATCGACTACCAACAGGTTATTACTCTATTTTCCAAATTACAGATTAGACTTGCTATGTAGAGTTATCTATAATTGTAGGTCAACTTTATTAAACAAATGGATGTTATACTTACTTTAGAATTCAGGAGCTCATCCTTGGGACTAATGGCAACAGATAAGAAATCAACACCAACAAGTTTGATGTTAGTATTCTAGACCAAATACTCTGCTCCGTCTGAGGTGAATGCTTACTTATAAGAAATTATTATCCTAAGCATAATCCTCCACTGTTTCAACCATGTAAGCCTCTTGATGACGATCAAAAGATCTTCTGATCATCTTAGAGAGATCTCTTGTTGAGTGAGAATAATATGAAAAATTTCTCCAATTTTGTAAGGATCAACTTTGTTGATTGTTTGCTAGATCTTTCCTTAAAAGCCTACTCATGGAATCACAATCACTCACATAAACCACTATAAAATGAGTAGGCAAGTTACTCAATGTTCAATAACACTAATTAAAGAACAAATAAATAAAAACAATATTGAATATATTTGAGATCTTGAAAGAGCACAATTAGTAGCTGAAAATAATGTATAATAAATTTGAGTGATTGACACTAACATAATGTATATTTCCTATTTCATTTGGGAAGTTAAAGTTCATTATATTTGGGGAATTCAATATCTTGTATTACTTTTTATTTTATGCTTTAAATTCACGGGTTTATACTTGAAACTTAAAAATAAAGTTCAAAGGCAATGACAATATATAATATTATATCATGAACATAATTTAGTTGGAGAAATTTTTGCCTATTTTCTTACTATGACAAAATAAAATGAGCCCAATTCAACTAGGAATTGACACACTATGTCTAGCTATCTGTGTTCCTCCGCCACAAATCTGATGTACTCTGAGAACCATGTTACCATTACAAGTAGGTGCCAAGTATCTACACGACAATCCATGAAAACCCAACACATGCTCTGTGGAGGAGTCACACAGAATCAAAGTTAAATGAAATACTTTTCTTTTTTCCTTTATCAATCCACTCTTCTTTTGTTATTTTATTCCTCTGATAGCATAGCAGCATCACCGCTGATGTTAGATTTTTTCTTCTTGTGTTTGCCACCTATTTTCAAGAAAAAATTCACCTCAATCTTCGACCTGAATTTACCACCCGAACACCGGTTCAATATAGTATCTATCAACAATTCCTGTAGTGGCTCAAGTGCTACGAACGTTTGTTTCAAACCTACAATTCTCTGGCAACCACTTCGGCCTATCTAGATTCACCCGACACGTAGGCACAATTTTTCTCTGAATCTGCAACTTACTCGAAGTTACATCAGACAACTTTCTTTCATAAAATACATCACCTTTGTTTAGTGTGGTTGTCTCTACCCTAACATCCAACTCAACATCAATTTAGATTCTTGACGACAACAACGGCTCTGAAGGTATACCATCATTGCAGAAGTCGTCGCTGGTAAGAATTATCAAAGGGATGGAAGAGACATCGAAATCGGCCTTAGTCATCGGATAAAGCTTTGAAAGAGTCATTATGGAGAAAAATTCATTATTTTGAAAAATTAATAATGGACTTATTCACCACATTGACTCTTTCAAAGCTTCCTCTGATGACTAAGGTTGACGCCGATGTCTTTTCCATCCCACCGATAATTGTTACCAGCAATGACTTATGCAATGATGATACACCTTCAGACTTGTTGTTGTCGTTGGGAACCTACATTGATGTTTTGTGGGATGTTAGGGTAGAGAACACCACACCAAACAAAGGTGATGTACCTAATGAAGGAAAAGTGTTTGATGTAACTCTGAGTAAGTTGCAGATTCAGAGGAAGATTATGCATCTGCGTCCGGTGAATCTAGATAGATCAAAGTGGTTTCCACAGAATTGGAGGTTTGAAAGAAAAGTTCGTACCACAGGAGCCACTACAGAAATTACTGATAGATTCTATACTGAACTAGTGTTCGGGGGTAAATCCAGGTTAAAAATTGAGGTGGATTATTTCCTGAAATAAGGTGGCAAGTGCAAGAAGGCAAAACAAATATTAACGGTGATGCTAATACACCATCTGAGAGGAAAAACAGAAAAAGAGCGGCTTGGAAAAGGGAAAAAAATAAAAGTAGTTCTTTTGACTTCTACTTCTGATATAATACCAACTTATGAACCAAGTCTAATTAGGCTTCTACTTTTGATATAACAATATGTGTTGGTACTCAAGTCCTTCTTTTGTTTGCCACCTGTTTTCAAGAAAATATCCACTTCATTCTTTGACCTGAATTTACCCCCAAACACTGGTTCAATATAGTATCTATCAACAATTCATGCAGTGGCTCAAGTGCTACGAACTTTCGTTTCAAATCTCCAATTCTCTGGCAACCACTTTGGCCTATCTAGATTCACCCAACGCATAGGCGTACGTTTTCTCTGAATCTACAACTTACTCGGAGTTGCATCAGGTACCTTTCTTTCATTAAATATATCACCTTTGTTTAGTGTGACTGTATCTACCCTAACATCCAACTCAACATCAATGCAGGTTCCTAATGGAAACAATCGGTCCTGAGGTATACCATCATTGTAGAAGTCATCGTTGGTAACAATTATCGAAATGATGGAAGAGACTGTAGCATTGGCCTTAGTCATCAAAGGAAACTTTAAAAGAGTCAATGTGGAGAAAAAGTTCATTATTTTGAAAAATTAATAATGGAATTTTTCTCCACATTGACTCTTTCAAAGCTTCCTTCGATGACTAAGTTCGGCGTTGTTGTCTCTTCTATTCCACCGATAATTGTTACCAGCGATGACTTATGTAATGATGATATACCTTCGGACCAGTTGTTGCCGTCGGGAACCTGCATTGATGTTGTGTTAGATGTTAGGGTAGAGAACATCACACTAAATTATGTTCATGATATAATATTATATATTGCCAATGCCTTTGAACTTTTATTTTATGTTTCAAGTATCTACCAATGAATTTAAAAGCAAAAAATAAAATCAAAAGCAATACAATTTATTGAACTCCCCAAATATAATGAACTTTAACTTCCCATATGAAATAGGAAATATACATTAAGTTTCAATCACGAATTTATTATACATTAATTTCGTCTACTAATTGTGTTTTTTCAAGAACTCAAATACATCTAACATTGCTTTTATTTATTTGTTCTTTAATTAGTTTTGTTGAAAATTGAGTAACTTGCCTACTCATTTTACTAGTTTTATTGTGCTTAATGTGAGCAATCGTGATTCAATGAATAGTCTTTTAAGGACAGATCTAGCAGACAATAAACGAAGCCAATCCTTGCAAAATTGGAGAAATTTGTCATATTATTCTCACTCAACAAGAGATCCGTCTAGGATGATTAGAAGATCTTTCGATCGTCATCAAGAGGCTTACATGGTGGAAAAAGAGGAGAATTCTATACTTAGAATAATAATGTCTTATAAGTATTGATTGAAACCATCAATCATCTAAATTACTAATTCGCTCAAATTACTCCTCCAGTTAAGAAGTATAATACGGTTGCTACCAAACATAAAATCCAACTAGGATGATTTATTCACACTTGATCCATTTCCAAGCTTTGGTGCAAATACATATGTACCACCTTTTGATACTTTATCCTTTTCATCTAGGCTAGTTCTTGTGTAAGTAATTGCTTCTTTGAACATGTCCTATTTCTAGTAGATCCTCTTTTTTTAATTTTATAAGGGGAGAGACTCTTATTTATGACTCTCTAGATACTTTGTATTTGAGAGGAGTCCTCTCTTATTAGGTGGCTTAGTAATTCTAGGTTCTTTTTCTAGTATCGATGATGAGCTGACCATCCTTGGTAAAATAACCAACTCATGAACCAAGTCTAATTAGGCTTCTACTTTTGATATAACAATATGTGTTGCTACTCGAGTCCTTATCTTATTTCTTTGTGCACTTATTTTTGATACATTTTTGCTCGAAGTAAAACAGAAGTTGAGAATGGCAAATTTAGTACTCATCAGGCAGAAGTACTTCTACAAGCATCCAAGAGAAGTTCATAGCATTTGAAGGTATTCTTGACCAATCAAACTACTAAGCAAGTTACTTCCCAACAGAATATTAAGAAAACTAAAACCTTATTTGATTAATTCAAATTCAGTGGCCAAGAGGCAAGATTCCCAAAAATATATATGTTTTATTCAACTTACAAAAAGCTGGCATATCAACAATTCTACAGGATGTAAATCACAAAAGTACAATCTAAAGTGTTCCATGTAAAAAAGAATGATCACCATGTGATTCCACATTTGGCTATGAGGCGCATACAAAGGCCGGTGGAGCCTATCTGACAGAAAAATTCTGTACATTTCGCTTGGGAATACTCCTATATAGTACAGGCACAAAACATAAGCTTTGTTTGAATAATTTCCAGATTCTACAAATATTAAACAGTTTCAGCATAGCAATCACAAACATGTCATGTCCTGAAATTTCAATAACAGACAAAGATATGAGACCGCACTAATAATGAAAACTCAGCAAGTACTTGTTTGTGCACAATCCTTGTCCAAGCATTTTAGAACATAGCCATCAATGTGATCGTGGAGGATAGGCTCCAGGGTATTGACCTAGCAAGACAACAAAAGTATATAGTTAACCCTAATTGGCATGCCAGGGGAGAGTAGGAAATTCACATCTTACAAGATTTACCTGGAGGATAAGAGTAACCCTGTGGTGGATAAGGCTGAGGCGGATATGCAGGTGATGAGTAAGGTGAAGGATAAGCAGCCGATTGAGGGGGATAAGGAGATGCTGGATGATATACTGCTGAAGGGGGTGGGACTGTGGGATAAGGAGATGCTGGATAATATGCTGAAGGAGATGGGGCTGTGGAATAAGGAGATGGTGCTGGATAGCCAGAAGGTGGTGGGTGAGAAGCTACATGTGGTGGAGCTACTGAATATGGATATGATCCAGGAGTTGGTGTTACATATTGAGGGCCTGATTGAGCATGGCTTGTTGCTGGCTTCTGGAAGTAAAAGAGAAATTCGTGTTAAAGACATTAAAAGATTTTTGGGATGGGGAGCAAGGAAGAAATTCTAAGAAAAGACGGCGGCACTTACATTGGCATTTGCATAGTGCATTATTAGTCGAACTTCTCCTGCATGCCTGTAAAAGAAATATACAAGCCAAAGTGCTTCTGTTACAAAATGTGATTTCATTCATAACAACCCTACCCCAAACATCCAGTGCAAAAGAGCCCAAGACAATTTCACAAAACTGCTTTGTTATAAACTTAGGTTCACACAGTTCAAATTAACTTTATTAACTGTAGAGATATGTACAGACAAATCTATTAATGTTTCTGTTCATGACACAAGGCGTCCTTGAGTTCCCTAGAAATACAGGAGATTCTTTCCTAGGTTTGAAAAGGAATTTGTGTATACACCCCTTGATGCTTAAACTAAGTGTAATGCTTACAATAAAACAGAAGTGAAACATTGAGGTCCCTGACAGGTGAGGTCAAAGTAGAGCAATTTTTCAGCCATCAAGAAAAGAAAGACATAAGATCTAAACATAAAACTGTTTTTGGTTATCTTCTGTTTTTTCCTATAAGAAGAATAAAGACACGATGTTTCTTCTTATTCCTTTCCTTACCTAAAAATACATACACATGCAATATCTTTTAATTCACATTAGGAATACACAAGTGTTGAAAAAGCTGCTCTCTTCATCCGTCTCCAATGACTTCACAAATACTATGAAGAAAAAATCTTTATAGCCCCATGAATCCACCAGTGTTAGTACTTGTGTGTTGACTAAATACCTTTTATATGAGAAAACAAATTACACCTCTTGTTGACTCAACTTATATCCTGCAAGGTAATCAATAACAGAAATTCCTCGCCTCAAATCTAGTATATTGAACCTCAACTACCCTTAATTCTTCTCCCAACTTGAAGCCAACATGTGACCCAATTGTGCCTAGTATGTCTAATGGTCTATAATGCTCTCTGTAGAAAGAGCTGATCCATGACTCCGCTTGGACAACCAGAAATAGACAATTAATGGGGAGAAAGTTAAACAAAAAAAATTTCAACACTTGTACAGAATACAGATAGCTTATAAAATCCCAAGTTCCACCTGCATCACCATCCGGAAGTAAGTTGATGGCTAGTTATAGACAGGTCTTTTTTTTGAACTATAGTTATAGACAGGTCTTTGTTAATCAATAATGATGAAATGAAGAACTTTAGTGATGAATGTAAAGAATCACATCATAACCATACGTCCCAGACCTTGGTGTTGCAAATTGTCATATTAATGTCACATGAAAGAGTGGAAGCACAATTAGATACAAGCAACAACAGACACAAATTCAAACTAAGCAGGACCATAAACACAATTCTCGCCGTAAAAGAAAGACCATAGCAAATTCATCTAGAAATGAACAATGTAGCAGTTGCTTTTATCAATTTACCTGCCCTTCTTCGTCTGAAGTGGCCAAGCAGTATCATCAAATCCCTGTGAGAGAACCTTCTGTAGTTGAACCCTAGAATAAAATTAAATAATTTAAGGATTAACACTCAACTAACAAACTAAATAGATCATTCAATCAACTAAACAACAATTCCAAATCAGTCAAGAGAAAACAAATTGAGATTTACTTTCCGCTCCCTATCAAATCATCTGAATTAACAGTATTGCTATTCCATACAACAATGTTGATCTCTCGCAACCCTTCAATGAGTGTAAACACAAATTTCTCTTGAAACGTAGGGTTTTTTCCACCATCTACATATAAAATAGCAGAACAAAAGCATGAATCTCATCAAAATTCACCAAAAATGAAAGTAAACAGATATAAATCCATTCAATATGTACCTGTACATGTACGAGTACGGAATTTAGAACTGCCGTATTCAAGGCAAACATACGGATCTTGCCTTGAAATCCATTCAGTATCCTTCAATTTATTACAAGCAACAACTACAAAAACGAAAATTCAAAGCAAACAATGAAAAGTAATTCATAAAATCTCAGTATTTTTGCTATAGTTGAATGAAGTTCGTACCAGTAACTTCAAGGAGTTGGCCTTGGATGCCATATGGTATCGACATGGAAGTAGAAGAAGACAAAGCAAAGACGACGATGAGGAGGAATTTGGGTTTAAAATTAGCAGAGAGAAAAAAAATAAGGAGGGTTTTTATTTTATAAGGAAAACAAATCAACCAATAGGAGGTTTCGTGTTCATTTCTTTGACTATAAAAAGAAAAAAACTAGTTTAATTTTAAAGTATTTGGTTGACTAGAACAGAGAATGCGCGTTACAAATTGATAGCGTCAACGACTAAAACATTTATAATGGTTCTAATATATGTCTTTGTCATAATTCTAAAAATCTAAAATCGACAATTTTATCTCTTACAAGTCAAGAAACATATGGTAAGGACAAAGGACAACCAATACGAAGAAGAATAAAACAGATTCAAAATTTAAATTTTATGAGTTCAACTTTTTAATTAAAATTTTAGCCTTGATTTTTTTTTTTT
>JAJOOR010025236.1:0-26623 GCA_036250505.1 Solanum acaule | reverse complement strand
TGTAATTTAACATTAAAGTTAGGAGGTTCATGCTTTTAAGGTAGTATAAATATATATATATATATATATATATATGTATATATATATATATATATATATTTCAGTAGCATAATTTAATTTTAATATATGAACAACATCACCTTTGGTTAAAATATTTCATTTCTTTAAATGTCTACCTTATCTTTGTAGAATTGTAGTCTAATCCTTTTTTCTGCCGTATACCATATGCTATAATTGTTGTCTGATGAAAGTATCTAGTATCTTATAGAAGTTTTATTGTGATATAAAATATTAAACTATTTGATACAAGAGTATTTTATGATCAATCACTATTTTCTTATCTATTTTTATATAGCTAGCAAGGAGTGTATCTTCTGACATAACATTTTCTCAAATTAAAATGAACACAAAATTACAGGAAATTCATACTTAAAAAATTTCATACTCCATATAAATATAAAAAAGAAAAAAATATGAAACAATACATAGCCAATGAAGAAGCAAGAAGAAAATATATGTTCATGTTATATTCACTGTAGTGTTCCATTTGATTAAAATATCTTGCCATCAACACTTTACTTTATCTGTTCATTTTACTTACATATCTATTATGTTAATAGTGGATTTAATATCAAAACTAATAATTCAATGGACTATGTTGATGCCTGTTGTTTTAGTAAAATTAGAAAGTAACTCCTTCATTTGAGGGTAAAAGAATAAAAAAAGAAATAACAAAGAAGAAATATCTTACTCAACTCATGTGACCTTTTTCATATTTGTTTATTATTATTTTCTTTCCCACAATATTTTGTCAGTATTAGCTCGTGAAAATCGTAAGAAAAATAGAATTGTGGATTGATGAATGATTAGCTACAATTTGTTCACCAACTCTTTCTTATGTGGTACCTCAAATTTCGTTGAATTTTGAACTTGATCAACTGTTGAAATTAACCCTTGATATTTTTAAGAAGAATAAGAGTAGAAAACTTTAACAAAAATCGTAGTTTAAAAGTGAGAGGAAACCCCTCTATTTATAGCTAACAAATAGTAGTATGAATAGGTGTTAATTGTGCCTTATCAGAAAAGTTACAACCTTTCGAAAAACTCACTGCTCTTGGGAAAAGACACAACCTTTTGAAAAAGTCACAACTCATTGGAAAAGGCCTGACATTTTAGAAAAGTCACAACCCTTTGGAAAAATCACAACCCTTCGGAAATATCACAACTAATCGAAAATGTAACAACCCGTCAAAAAAATCACAACCCTTTGGAAAAGGCACAACTCTTTGAAAAAACACAATCCTTTAATGTGAAAAGGTATCTATTTTTAATATAATTGAATTAATAAATATAATTAATTGAGTACTTTTAATTGGGGGTATTATAGTAATAGTAATTCAACATTCAAGTTTTTGGGAGTTCATGCTTTTAAGGTAGTATATATATATATACTACCTTAAAAGCATGAAATCCTAACTTGAATGTTAAATTACTATAATATCCCTAACTTAGATTGTGCTTTTCCGATTAGTTGTGACTTTTTTGATAAATTGTGACTTTTCCAAAAGGTTGTGACTTCTCGAAGCGGTCATGACTTTTCAGATAAGACATAAAAAATACTTGTTCATACTACCCTTTGTTGGCTGTAAATATATGGGCTTCCTCTCATTTTTCAACCATGATTTTGTTTAATCTTCTACTCATCTTCTTCTTGCATTTTAAAAAATTCCTTGTAATTTATTGTCGTTGAGTGAGTTCGAAGTTCAGCAGAATATCAGGTACCACTATTATAATTAAGTAAGTCGTTGTATCCTATGAGGGTATATTTCTTAACCCCGAGTACTTAAGAAAAATAATCCTAATGATACAATAATTATTTTTTTGCTTAGTATATACATTAGTATGTAATGTTCCAATATATGAAGTTAACACGATGTAGTCTAAATTCATTTGTTTTTGCTAAAAATTTCTCCTGTGATGTAGATATATGCTTCTGAATATCTTTTTCCAATATTATTAAACTTCTCAAGAGTTAGAGAATTGTCACGATTTATTTTTTGATGCTCAAGACAAATAATTACTTTATTTATCAATGTTTCTTATGTGATTTAGATTGTTAGGAAATTCGCATCAAATAGTTATTACTATATAAACATTGACCTTTTGTTTTACTAATTTTACTATTTCTTAATATTTCAGTATTTTCAACGAAGAAAAGTCATATTGAAGTTTGAATTAGTTTAATTTTTATCATATATATATATATATTTGGGTAGGTATTTATATATGTCACAAATGTATTATCAAGTTAATAAGATTTTCTAACTTCAAAATATATTATTTAAAAATGTCCCGAGTTCTTTTTTTTTTTTAAAACAAAAACTCACAACAAATGTGAAAATATGTGAACATATATGAATCATTTAAAATTTATCATTAACAAAATAAATTTTATATTCTGTAATATGGAATAAACATTTTCATTTTGTCCCTACACTAAATTAAAATCTAATAACTATAAAAAAAATAGTAACATTAATTAAAAGTCCTATTTATTTATTTAAGTAGAAAATTTATTCAAAATTCATCTATTGCGCATTAATTCTTTAGTTATAACATTATAAATTCTTTTAGTTATTACTAATTATTGCAAACATTATTCACTCTTTTACATTTTTTAGTTATAATATTATGAATGCTCATAGTTATTACATCAATTATTGCTATCTTTCATCTTTCTTTATATTAAGTTTTTATCAAATCATTTTTCATATTATTATACAACCCCTATATATGTGATAACATGATGTTGTTATTTTTCCTTGGACAAATCATGCTTGGTTGAATAAATTGAAAATCGTTTACAAGTATATGAACTATATCTTTGTTGGGTATAAGATAAACAGGTGATTATATATATGATTTCATAGATAAAATATATTCATTAATTTTAATTTTTAGTTTCTCCAGTAAAAAAAAAGAAACATTTCTGAGTTAACTATGAACAGTCAGATAAGTATCTTTGATATATGTACACAGTCAATCAAGAAGTCAAATATGATAGCCAACAACAAGAACGTCATCTATTATGTTATAACTTATAAAATAAAAATTAATATACAAAAATAGTTCTAAAATATAAAATGTAGTTGTTCTTTCATATGACATCTAAACAAATTAACGTGGAATACACGTGGAAAGCACATATGGTTAGATGACAAGAAAAATACACAAGAAATATCGTCTATAAGGTAATATTAGTGAGATACGACTAATTACATGATTGAACCTCATCAAATTGAAAAAAATATATACATTATTGCATTTAACTAATAAATTTTTTCATTGACCATCTTTACAGGTTTGCGTGAATAAGAGATATATATAACAATCCACATTGATCATTCACAAAAGAATCTGCAATATTATTTTGTGCAAAACTTATTATTCAAATCTTCGCTTAAATTTTCTGAATTGATAATCACGTGCAACACACGTGTCGAAAAACTAGTATATATATATATACACCTATGTTGATCATTGGACATGAAAGATAAGTTCATAAGTGCATGTTTTCAAGAATGTAAACATGTCTATTGTTTTGAAAAGTATTTCAATCAAGTAAAGAGTCCATTTCTTGTAATTGGTGAATTGAGCATAAAGTTATATCAATTATTTTGGGAGTAGTATCAATCACCAAAGTAGGTTAGAGTTTTTTATCATTCGGAAGTCCCATAAAACTACATAACCAGCGTAGGATAGGATAGTATTGATTCTTCATGCGACTCCTCTCAGCCTCAGTGAAGGCCAATTAGATGGATCCATAGTCAGATATCATCCTATACCCCGACAATGTATAGGATGGCCCTTGAAACTTTGGCTAAACATTGTATCATTGCTTGGCTCATGGTAATGGCTGTCGGTTAGAGAAACTCCCCACAAGTAAAGTATATTATTTTCATGTTGCTTTCATTGTGTATTATATTGTAAAGTTTAAATGGTTTTCACTCTATATTCATGTATTGATCTCGTTATGTATCTTTAAGTTATTAAAATTACTAAGTTGTTTACTCTAACCTTATCACTTACGAGTGCATTCAATGTACTAATTTGATTCGACCAGTATCATTTTATGATGCAGGTACAAGTACTTAGGATCATCAACAGACGTTTTGCTGAGATCACTATTTACTTGAAGATAGTATTTGGTGAGGCCTCCTTTCCAACGGGAGACTCCATTTTTTATTCACCTTAGTAGTATTTAAGGTGTCGTAGGCCTTGTCTCGACATCTATCTTACATTGTTAGAGGCTTCATAGACAAGCTTAATTAAATATTTCTATTGTTTCCTCAGGAGGTTTATTTAACTTATAATTGATGTTTAGTATATTTGCAAGATAATATTTTTAAGACTTTCTAAAATGTCTAAGTGTTCACCTATTTTAAGCTTCCGAGTATTGTTGAGTGTCATGTAAGTCATTTAGCCATACCAAGGGTTCGCTTGGGGATCAAAAATTATTCTCAAGTGCTAGTTACATCCAGGGTGTAGGCCCGAGTCGCGATATATTTCAACTCCTTCAATTTTGTCAGAGACATTTGTTATGGAGAGATAGAAATGGGCTGAGTTCCCGACTCTAAATCAATACCAAATTCAATGTCACGATCAAATGGAATGCTGGGAAGATCAGTTGGGAACACCTCAAAAAGTTCCCTCACTACTAGAACAAACTCTAATGGAGGAGTATCAATACTAGTATCACAAAAGTAAGCCAAATAAGTGAGGCACCCCTTCTCAGCCATGCGTTGAGCCTTCAAAAATGAAACCACCTTTCTCAAATAAGGACTATGACTGCCCTGCCCCTTCAATTTAGGAATACCTAACATATCTAGAGTCATTCTCTTGGCGGAACATTCAAGAACTGCATGATAAGAAGAAACCTAATCCATACCAAATATGATGTATAAATCTACCATATCCAATATAATTAAGTTCACCCATGTCTCATACCCCTCTAATATCACATTATAGGATCGGTACACCCGATCCACCACTAAAGAATCACCTACGAGTGTGGAAACATGGAAAGGCATAACAAGAGAATAAAATGACATGTCTAGGACCAAAGAGAAATATGTAGACACGTAAGAAAAAGCAGAACCAGGGTCAAATAAAAATGTAGCAGGTCTATGACACATTGGAATAATACATCTAATAACTACATCGGAAACCTCTACCTCTGGACAACTTGGAAAAGAATAACACTGGGCTCTACAACCCTCAATTTTGCCACCACCTAGGCCAGTACCTTGACGTGTTTGAGAACCGCCACGATCCCTAGATTCTTGTGGTACTACACTATGAGAACCCTAAGAACCATGTTGTTGTGATCTCTGTCGGAGTCGAGGGAAATCTCTCTTGATATGGCCCAACTCACCACACTTATAACATGTCTTTGGTGCCACGATCTGCTAAGTAGAACGAGAGTAATCCAAATAACCTCCATGACCAAAAATTCTCTGAGAGTATCCCTGGGAACACCATGTTGAACAACCTCCATTGGATGTTTGAATAGCTGCTTGAATTGGACTCCTAGAAGGTGATCAATACTCTTTTCCCAAATAACCTCTACCTCAAGATGAGGAGCCACTGAAACCATAACAAATATGAGACCTCTTTGTCTCTAGCCATACCATACTCTTGACATTGCATGTACTCAACATCCTTGGTCGTATCAATTACTCTCTTAAAAGTGGATCTAGTAGACATTATCTGAAGATTTCCATATGTATCAGATTGATTAATCCATTCACAAATCATCGAATCCTCTCAAAATCATTCGGAAAAATCATCAAAGCATGAGGAGACAAAGCATGAAATCTGGCCTCATACTCGGTCATTGAAATACCATTTTGAGTCATATTCTCAAACTGGTTCCCTCTTTCTTCTCGCATACTATAGGGAGCACACTTCATAAAAAATACCCCAGTGAACTGATTTCAAGTCAAAACAGGAGACCTAGGTGGTCTAGTCTTATTATAAGCCCTCCACCATTGCTTGGTTGGGCCTAGCATATTAAAAGTAATGTAGTCAACTTCATGAGACACCATTAGTCCCAAATTGGGTAACCTCTTGTGGCAATTGAGTATGAACTCATAAGAGTCATGTCCATGTCCACCCTTAAACCTCAAAGGGTACATCTTCCTGAACGTCTCGAACATCTTCTGGTCTTCATGTGTAATTATAGGATTAGTAAGTCGATGCATATTAGCACTTGGAAAAGGCACACCCTCATGTCGAGGGGCTATTATTGCGGCTGGATGACTTGGTGGGATCGGAAGTCCAGTAGTTTCCTACTGGTCAATATTCTATCCTCTAACCATAGCATGAGAACCACCAAATACACTAAGCAAAATACAAGCCTAAGACATTCCTTCTAAAAAACTGAGCATACATGTCAAAGTATCCTGAAGTACCAATGTAGCAATAAATCTGGGTGGCACCTCACATGGGCTACCTTCTTATTCTGAACCTGATCATCCTCTAGAACATAAATATCATCTTCATGAGACTCTGTTCTAATAGATAGTGGTGTAGTTGTCAGCACTCTTGACCTGACTGATGCAACAACTCTTGCTCTGCCTCTACCTTGCCCACTACCTCATCCATGTGGTAGGACTCAAGCAGTAGATGCAGGTGGAGGTGCGGTGCAGATGCCTGACCTATAGTATTGGTAGATTGTTTTCTAACAATTTCTGATAGAATGAAATACAAAACTTAGTATTATGTAAGATCAATCATGAACGATAAGATAGAAAGTATGAAGGTTTCCTACAGTTCTGTAGCCTCTCACAGATAAGTAACAGACATCTAACACTGATTCACAAGACTTTACTTACTCTGCTCTTTTACTTAGTGCGGCCTACAGACAATGCTCTGATACCATGTTGTAATGACCCAAAATCCCATTAGGCTATGAGGGAACCTATTACCTATTTGGCAAACCCTGTAGTTTTATTATCAATTAACAATTTAAATAATATGTAAATACTATGGAATTAAGAAACTAACTCATATAACTTTGTAATAAATGAGTAAAAGTCAAACTAGCCAAGGACCTGGTGAAACCACTAGAAGAGCATTTATGAATACAAAAAAAGTCTAAAAACAAAAAAAAAACTGTCTAGAAAGAAATAAGATAGGAAATAAAAGGGTCTCTAGAATCAACTACTGCTTAAGAGAAAGCAACTCACCTTGAATTCCAACAATCACCAATCTCAATCCCAACAACAAGTCAATTACCACCAGTACCTTGCTTAGTTCCTACACATAGAGTGCAGGAAGTATAGAGTGAGTACGGGAAACATGTGTATTCAACAAACTTTAATTTATAGTATTTTCTAGAAGAAATAGTGAGACATAACCTAAAAATTTCTTTCTCAATAAGTATAATTAACTCATAAAAAACCACCTCAACATAATAATTAGTAAATTTGTTTTCCCAAAATAGACCATTTACACCTATACAATATCTGTCGCGACCCAAGGTACCCCTTAGGCGTATCATAGTGTATAGGACCCCGAAAGACCACATAAAAGACAGTTAGCATTCATAACATAAGAAATAGAAGAAAAGAGATAAAGAACAACATTTCAAGTTCATAATGTCTTATAAAAGTAAAGTGGGGGTCTAAGCACTTGTCTCATTAGCCATCTAGTATATAAGAATGATATTGGGCCTAACCCATACATCATTTCCAAAACTGAAAACAAAGAAAATCCATCCTCGAAGCATAAGGACTCACCATAGCTCGGAATCTCTCAAATCAACCTCTAGCCACGAAACTAAGAATCCTGACTGTTAGACCCTATATTAAAGGTTCTGTAGGAAAGAGTATGCACTCTCAAATTAAGTTCTAGTTTAGCCTACTAATTTACAGAGTGTTACATCGCCTTACTTAGATTTAGTCTATGTCTAGCATAAGCCATAATTTTTGAGTCTCTATCCCAGAAGTTTTCTTGACCAAATATTTTCACCAAAGGTTTACCTACAACAACGGAAAGGGATTGTTACAATAGATACAAATTTACCCATCGCTCGTCCTCGAGAGAACAAATAATCAAAAATAGGATAAGTCAAGAAGAAAGTAGTACTTGAATCTTCAAACAAGTGAGACTACTTGTACCGCATGTCCCTCTAGGTTTATGGAGTAGCTTCCTCCACTGGATGATGCTTCTATTAAACCTTTGCTGATATGATATTTGTTGTCCTCAACTTTCGAACATCCCATCCAAGAATAGTAACCAATTCCACTTCATACTTCAAATTCTTGTCTAGTACTATCAAATTCCACTTGATAATATATTCTCCATACCCATGATATATCTTCAGCATAAGCACATGAAAGACTTGAAGAACTCCAAACAAGTTGGGCAGCAATGCGATCAGGTAAGCCACTGGCCCCACACGGTCAAGAATCTAAAACTGAACAATGTAACGAGGGCTAGATTACCTTTATTGCCAAACCTCACCACTCCTTTAATTTGTGACACATTCGACAACACTTTTTCACCAGCTTGGAAGGCCAAATCTCTTACCTTACGGTATACGTACTTCTTTTCTGTTGTAATCTGCCAACAACTTGGTTTTGATGTTTCATACATTCTCTTAAGCTTCCCTCACCAAATCTACACTCAAAGGCTTCACATCACAAGGGTCAAACCACTCCATGGGATATCTAAATCCCCTCTCATAAAGTTCCATGAATGATTTCATATCTGAGTGATAACTATTGATAAAGTAGAACTCACACAAATACGAGAATTGATAGGAAGCAACTCCAAAGTCAATCACACATTCTTTCAACATATCTTCTAGCACCTAAATCATCCTCTTAGACTGACCATCTATATGGGATGAAAGGTTATGATAAAAGTGAATGGAGTATTCAACGCTTCATGTAACTTAACCAACAACATAGAAGTAAATTGAGTGCCTTTGTCTGAGATGATAAAAATCACCTATGTAGCCTTACTATCCCTTTGACATAGATCTTAGCAAACTGCTGGGAGTTATAATTTAACTTAAACCTAGATGGAATCATACCTTCCCAAGCTTTTAGGAAGACCCACAACGAAGACCATGACTAACCTTTCTCTCTTCAATTTATGAATGAACATTGTTTGATGTAAATGTGCATCCCTCTAGTGCCATACTTCACCAGTGATTCTTGGTTGATTGATTTTATGGGTAGTGTTAAGTGAAAACAAATTGATATCGACCATTATTATCCACCAGCCTTGGAGGACATGTGGAAATTGCTTGCTTTGATGATCAAATATTTTGCATGTTCTTAGAAATGTCCTTTAATTATAAAGTTTAAATGTTGTTAAACTAATGTATTACCCCTTTTAATTTTGATTAATTAGGATAGAGTTCAAAGAAAAAAAAAAACAAGATAAGAGAAACAATAGTACTCTAATAATGGGGAAGAACGATGACGATTTGCTCATCGATATATGCTCACCATCTTATTTAAATGTCAAAATATCTTATATTTATGAATTATGACTTCAAAATTATATTTATTAGAATTTTAGTGAACTTTTGATAAACACTTTAACATTTTGATAAATTTAGTGCTACATTCACTTGTATAAGTGTAGATTATCTATGTTTTATCTATTGAGCACCTTTTTTTTGAATTTTACATGAACTCAAAATGAATTGCTGATGGGGAATTGAAAGAGGAGGAAGTTACAGTTGCGGTGGAAGGCTAAAGTTATTATTGTTGTATTTTAATGAAATCTTTATACAACATTTACTTGTATTGAAGTAGGTTAGCTTATGAGTTTGTGTTTTTTGTTTTCTAAATCTTAAGTGAATGTGAATGCACAACCATAAGCTGAGTAATAGATGAAGAAAAAAGTGGTAGTGGGGATAAGACAAGAATGAAAAAGAAATAGATAATTTGCCACGTGTGAGTTAATGATAATAGTACTTATGATGGATAATTTCAAATTTACTCTTATGTTTGACTTGCAAAGAGAAATTAATTACTATTTTGACCATTATGGACCTTGTTGCCACGTCGACCCTCCCTCCATTGATTTAATCCACCTAGTTTTGTTTACATCTAAGTTATAAACTTGTTTGAATTTAGTTATTATAAGGTTGTTTTGTTTGGTGGATAACAAAAAAGTAATTCTGGATAATTTTTTAGTACCCCTCAATTCTTTGTTTGGTTACGAAGTTTGGGATAAGTTATCCATGAATTAATGATCATGATTGGAACAATTTATCCCTCCTTGTGTTCAAAATACTAATTCCAGGATAACATATCCTAGAATAAAAATGTAAAATACAATACTACACCATTAAATCCTCTTTTATACATCATTTTTACATCGAAATACATTCAAATAATTTTATGGTCTTATTTGGAAAGCGGATTGAAATGAAAAAACTTTATGGTCTTGGTATTACTCCCTCTTTTTTAAAAAAAAGTGTTTAACATAAAATACTAAGGATAGGACATGTGGCCCCCACAACTACAAGAGTCAAGTCAAACACTACATTAACTTTTTTTGGTTGCTTCCCGCACCACTTTTCTATATAAGCAATTGTTCTCCCTTCATTTTCTCTCAACCTAATACATTTTCCTTGATATCCTTATACTATATTTCTATACTTAGTAACAAAAAAATGGGCTCGAAGGCAAAATGTACGGCAGTTGCGAAGACAACCAATGGTACTGAAAGGGAAAGGAGATGTTGAAAAGAATGTGCATTATCGAGGAGTTTAAAAGAGATATTCGGGGAGATACTCCACACAAATTAAATATCTGTGGAAAAAAAGCCGTGTTTGGCTAGGTACGTTTGATACGGCGGTGGAAGGAGTGAAAGCATATGATGAAGCTGCTATTAAGTTTCGCGGGATAAAAGCGAAGACAAATTTTCCATTTCCTACACCGCCACTCAATTTTCCTCTAAGGCAGAATAGTTCTATTGAGTCAGTGAATGCGATGTTGGCGGTTAAATGACCGCTTCCATTGGATCTAATCTTCGGGAGGAGTGTAGGATCTATAGTAAAAAATAGACAAATTGTGTACCTTATATTTTGCAGTGGAAGATCGACGAAATCCTTTTCTTTGAAGAATTGCTCGAAGCCAAACTTGAATCTCAAGGAAACAAGGTAAATGATTCACAAACTAAATATATTTTTGTTAGTGTCATGTTCTTAGAAAAATATTGTGTTCAGAGTGTTTAGTTTTTCTCTGTCTTCTTTTTTCTGTCTCTAGAGCATAAAGTTTCTCTATTTAAAAATAAAGGTTTGTGTACGTTGGAGCAGTTACATAGTAACTGTTCCGACCACTATTTTTAAATTAAGACTTATCTCTTTTTTTACTAGAAAGCAATTTCGGGTTGGGTCGGGTCGATCCACATGAGCGATCCATGACCCGAAACTTACATCTCCTACTTCGCACATGGTGGAAAAGACCCAAGCCAACACAACATCAACTAGTCACAATTCATACGATAAATAGTTCGTGCGACCTGTGAGCTTCAAGAGCTTACCCTTAAGGTTTTGCAAGCCCCACATAAGAATCCAATCATATGTTCTAACACCTCGGAACCTAGTAGCCTAAGCAACGGTCCAAGGGAGGGTTTGCAAGCCTAGGAGTTAGCCTTGGCACCTTCCAAGAAGGTCACATAAGTCGTGAAGGGAACCACGAGTCGTGATGGTACCCATAGACCTTAGGCAGTAGCCAACAAGGCTGCCTCACCTCCCATGACCACCATGACACCTCATGGTGGGGACCACAAGCCGTGGTGAGGGGTGTGGAGGCTAGGCAGTGAGTCCCTAGAATCTGCCCAAAAGGAGACCCTCACCACGAGCAACTAGATGACTCGTGAAGGCCACCACGGGCCATGGGGAAGGGTTGTGGTGATGAGTTAGATTTTTAGGGGTTAAGGGGTGGAAATCTAGGGTACTGGTCAAGGGCCAAGGGCCTCTCAACGGTCCGTGAAGCCCCACATGGACCGTGAAGTCATCCTTTAAGGGTTTTCGTTAGACTTAGAGTGTAGGGTCAACTTCAAATGTTCATATCTCATAGCTCAAAATGAATTATTTGGGCCATTACCTATCCAATCAAATTTCTCCGAGTCCTCTTTCCAACACCGCTGAGTTTGCCCAATTCCGATCTCGGGATAAAAAGGTATGCCAGAAATAGTGAAACACTGTCAGGCTGAAAATTCTTCATGACCCGTTTGACGGGCCGTGGTGATGATGACGATCCGTGAAGTTGTCCGTCATGCCATTTCGGCAGTTTCCAGCAAGGGAACTTCTTGGGTCTTTTCCCAATTGTTTTAACTCAAAGATATGTCATTTTGCCCAAGCCTAGGACCCCTAAATAAGTCATTTTAAGCCCAAAACTCACCCAATTAAATCATTTATTCCAAGACCCAATTCAAAACCCCAAAATACTCCCTACTCAAATATTTCTCTCTACAAAACTCAAGACTTGAAGAAGAAGATAGAGCTTGAAGCTTAGGTCAAGAACAAGACTCCATTGTTGCAAGCTTGTGTAAGGGTTTTGAATCAAGGAATGTTAGCTTATTGATCTATGGGTTCTTCCACCCATAGAGCCCCTTAGTTTTCCCTCAATTGTGAAGGTAAAACCCAATTTAAGCTAGGGTTTCTTCCTATCTTGTGGGTAGTGAAGGGTATGATTCCAAATGAGTGGATAGTACGTAATTATGATTGATTTAGCATTGAATTGTGATATTATAATGAATTCATGTGATTTCCATGGTTACCCTAGTCTAATTGATGAAGTTGAATTATGTGGGTTATTTCCATGAAAAGTGAAATTGAAGGTTCATAGGTGATCTTCTAGAATTAATGCTTTGAGTAGTAATTTTATAAGGCTAGAAACATATATACATGATTTGAACTAGAAAAAATGTGAATATGATGGGTCTTGATTAGTAAGGTTTGAGATTGAACTTACATGATGAATTATGACTAAAATCACCTAATAATGAATAATGTGATTGAATGTCTTGTGATCTAGATATGAATGATGATAGAATGAAGTAAAGCTTTGAGAGTAAGGATTGTAGTCATGAATGTGGAATCACTAGGGCTTTGACACTAAAGTTAATGTGATGAATAGAAGTCTAATTGGTAGAATTGTGGTGAAAGGCCTATACTCACCTAACCTACTGTATAAATGCTTGAAAGTATAAAGTGATAGAATCACCTGAACATGGATTGGTTGTCAAGGACATCGTTCCATGAGACATGATTGTTAAACAAGGATTAATAGTGAATTCTTGGGGTGTATGCTTGGCCCCAAGTGGATATTGACAATGAGATAGAGTGTCACACAAGAGAGGGTCCGGGCTTTAAGTTGAAAGGAGAACCACACCTAGTTGATGTGAGGACTATCCAAGGTAAATGGGGAACTCTTACGTAGTAGTGTGTGGGTTTTCCCAAAGTTAGGTCTCATGAGATGGAAGCCTTCACATAGTTGAGTTAAGGTTTCTAGTAGCAATCTCCATATCCAATGAACTAAGACATGCTTGAAGAAGTATCTCATAGTGTTCAAAAGAATTAATGGACTTAGACATGCTTAAGGAAGTATCGCATAGGATCCATCTTAATAATGAATCTAGACATGCTTAAAGGAAGTATCTCATAGGGTTCACCTAATAATGAACTAAGATGTACTTAAGGAAGTACCTCATAGTGTTCTAAGGTTTAAAGAGAGGAACTAGGTTCCAAACCAAGAAGTATTAGTATAAGGACCTAAAAGTAGTACTTAGCATGAGTAGTATTATAGGATGCTATTCATGCATTGCACAAGTATGACTTAAAGGTATTCAAGAAAGTATTCTCTTGTGTGATGTATGTTTTGATGGATTGTTGCTATAGTCACCTTCCATGATATGATTGACTAAAGGTGATAGTTCCCTTGTCTATATGAAGTAAGCTAAGAATGAGACCAAATGAAGTATAAGTATGCACATGGTGACTTTAAGGTTATGTTTAGTGTGGATAGTATTATGGGATGCTATTCATGCACTGCACAAGTATGCTTTGGGGTTACTTAGGGGTATTGTACTCTTATAGAGTGAAAGCCTAATATTTGACCATGCATATAGACTATGATTGAGATGACCAAAAAGGGGTACTTAGCTTGGACGGTATTATGGGATGCTATTCATGCATTGCACAAGTATGCCTTGAGGTTACTTGAGAATAGTCCTTTATGATGTGAATGAGTAAGAATTGAATAATGCTTATATGATGCTTATATTGGAGACTTCACTTGTGATTATGATACTGTCTCTTATGCTTATAGTTGATGTTTCATGAAGTATTGGATTATGTCTCATGTTGACTAACCCTTATGATATACTCTTATGATATTATGCTAGCTAGCATATTTAGTAGATTTTGTACTAATGCATACTTTGCCTACATTCTCATCAAATGTAGGGTTTGGAGATTGAGTTCCATTCTTGGAGATGGGTTTCTAAGGAGCAAAGGAGTTGAATATTTTGGTGAGTCCTCATAGCTTCGAGGACAAAACCCACCATTTCCTTTATGTCTTTTATTTCATGTTGAGATTATTGAATGGGCTATGTCCCAACAGTTTTATTCAAAGTTGTATTAGATGGTTTGAGACAAAAGTGTAGTAAAGACTTCCGCTTGCTTTTATGAAAGGTTTTCGATTGTATGGATAAAAGTTTTTAAAATTTCCGTACTTTTCTATATCTTATGTTATGATGTGCTAAAGGCTTTATGAGACCCCTTCGGGGTCAAGTATACCATGTTACATCTAGGATGTACCCTTGGGTCGTGACACATGTGGAAGGAATTCACTACTTATATAAGAATACTATTGCTCACAATACCCTAGACATTATTCACTACTTCAGTAGTTACTTAGTTGATCCCTCATGCTCTCAAGGAAATTAACTCGAGTTCATATTTAACTTTATATACACAATCACACTCAATACCAATATGGTTAGTGCAATAGCTGACTTGTGTATATAAGTTTATAATTCATTTAATTGTCTTCCTTTCTACTCGAATCTATCTGCTCCTATTCAACTGCTTTCCTAGACATGCACTACATTGCCAAATCATTCATGGCTATTAGTAACATGCTAAAGTAGCAACATTGATTGAAACATCAATAAACATCAAAAGGTCAAAGGGTGTTTCATTGAAAAGTCATTTTAACTTTTCTGGGTCTCACACAATGAAGAAGCAGGGAATAATCTTTCATTGACCCATTGATCGCTTGACACATGTGTTCCAATGTTTTCACCTTATACTAGTGTATGTGTCTCATTCTTTCGATTATCCAATATCATACAGACCTTGGTCTAAACACCTTCAAATGTTTAACCGTAGTTTCTCTCTTCAGTGATACTTAAATTCATTTTCTTAGAGAAACATTTGTCTAGCCCATAAAACAAGTCATAATATGGTTGTAAAACTCATCTCTTCATGTTCCTCAACGTAAGAGGTGATTGCTCGTGTGAGAGAGCCAATCTCGCGACTTGTTTGACACACTTTATTTCTTACAAAATATCACATGCATTTTACATTTGAACATAAATTCAATGGCATTATATAGGATAGAATATTACAACAAACAAGTTATTTTACAATACTGAAATATCATCCAATTCTATGCAAACCTAGAGCCTTAACATATTTTTCAAACAAGTCTCTAGAGATGGCCTTCATAAAAGGATCAAGTATCATTTCACGTGTAAGAATGTATTTTAGAGTTATTTCTCCACTTGCCACTACGTCTCTCACAAAGTAATACTTGATGTCTATGTGTTTGGTCTTGCTGTGATACTTAGGATCCTTCGTGTATGCGATAGCCACTTGACTATCACAATACATAATCATGGAACCCTTAGAATTCTTTGCAATACTCAAATTCTCAAAGAATCTCTTTAACCAAACAACTTCTTGTACTGCAGATGCACAAGCCACAAATTCAGATTCCATGGTTGAAAAAGCTATGCAAGTTTGCTTCTTACTATTTCATGAAATAGCACCACCATTTAGTAAGAAAGCATAATCAGATGTTGATTTTCTATCATCCCGGTCACCAGCCCAATCAACATTTGTATAACTTCTTATTAATAAATCAGATCCACTATAACACAGTGTATGATCTGCAGTTACCTTCAGGTATCAGAATATTCTCTTTACTGCTTTCCAATGATCTCTTCCAGGATTGGATTGATACCTGCTAACTAGTCTTTGGATACATTTCAAGGCTTAAAGTTTCACCTCTTGATACAAGAGTATCCATGGATTTGCAACTATTAATTCAAAAACGTTCCAATATTTTCTTTATATAAGTTTCTTGAGATAAACTCAAAAAATTCTTGGAACGATCTCTTTGGATCTTAACACCAAATATATAGTCTGCTTCACCCATATCTTTCATATCAAATGATTTTGAAAGCCATGACTTGATAGTTTTCACATACCCTAATTTTTTTCCGGCTGATAAAATATCATCTACGCAAAGAGAAAGAATTACAAAATTTCCATTGAACTTTTTCACATAGATGCAATATTCTTAATCGATCACGGTGAAATCAAATGACATCACCTCCTTATGAAATATGAGATATCATTGCCTTGAAGATTGATTTAGGCCGTAAATTAATCTTTTCAATTTACATACTTTGTTTTCTTGACCTTTAACAATGAAACCAACTGGCTGTTCCATCTACATTTCCTCATTTACTTCTCCATTGAGAAAAGCGGTCTTCACATCCATTTGGTGTAATTCTAGATCTAAACGTGCAATAATAGCTAAAAGTAATTGTATGGATGTAAACTTCACAATTGGTGAAAAAGTTTCCTCATAGTCTATTCCAACTTCTTGAGTAAAACCTTTTGCAACCAATCGTGCTTTATGTCTTTCTATTGACCCATCCGATTTACGTTTAACATTAAGAATCCATTTATTCCCAATAGCTTTACGTTCCTTAGGAAGGTCAACTAGATCCCAGACTTTGTTGGTTTTCATGTACTCTAGTTCTTCCTTCACGCTTTTAACCACTCAACTCTTTCATATGCTCGATAAGGCCTCTGTTACAGTATTAGGTTCATCCAATTTTGTAGGAGATACTAAAAAAACATAATCCTTAATCTCATAAGATCGTTTAGGTACACCTTTTCTTGTACTCTTACGTATTTGAAGTTCAGATTCCTCTATAGGATTTTGGGATTCATAACTCCCACTTGGACCAGGAATCATTTCTTGATCCATTGAATTATCAAGTATGTTTGACAACATTATCTGATATTCTGAATTCAACATTTCATACAGAGGGTCAACATCATCTATTTCACCCTTTTTGGGAAAATTATTTTCCAAAAATTTGACATCGCGTGATACAATTTCAGCATCATTTCCATCCTCCAGTTCAACGATGAACACACACCCTTTAGAGCGTTCAGAGTACCTTATAAAGATACATTTCTTTCCTTTAGGACTTAGTTTACCAAACTCACCAAAATGATCTTTAATGTATGCTTTACAACCCTACGGTCGTAGATCATTCAGGTCTGTTTTATGACCAGTCCAAAGTACACTGATTTAGAAGGCAATTTGTTAAATATGTAAGCTGCAGTCAATAATGCATCTCCCCAGAAAGAGATAGACAAATTTACCTGCGCCATCATTGATCTTGTCATATCTAATAATGTTCTATTCCATTTTTCAGTTACACCATTTTGTTGACGTGTATAAGGAGTAGTTAACTATCTGCTAATACCCTTTTCGGTACATAATTCTTCAAAGTGTTCAGACAAATATTCACGTCCTCGATCGGTTCTTAAAGCTTTTATGCTTTTATCTAATTGATTTTCAACTACATTGATATATCGTTTAAAGAACTCAAGAGCTTCAGATTTGTGAGAAATGAAATAAACACAACCAAAACGCGTGAAATCATCAATAAATGTAATGAAGTATGTAGCACCAGACCTTGCCCTTTCATTCATTGGACCACAAATATCAGAGTGAATTAACTGAAGTGGGAACTCAACTCTCTTAGCCTTCCCAAATGGTTTACGCGTAATCTTTCCAGCAAGACAATTTTCACAAGTTGGCATTTCATTTTTAGTGACAAAACCTAAATTCCCTTCTTTTGCCAACCTATTCATTCGATCTTACCCCTATATGACCTAATCTTGCATGCCATGTAATAACATTAATATCATTGTTACTTGAATAACCTGCCATTACACAACAGTCAACATAATATTCATAAGTCGAAGGAATACAATCTAAAATGATAAAACCATCATAACGTAGTCCAAAACCATATAAAACATTATCTAGAATTATTCTAACACCATTACGACTAAAAAACAAATCAAAATCAACGTCTAAAAGAATAGACACAGATACTAAGTTTCGTCGAATATTTGGAGCATATAGGACGTCATGCAACATCAAGGAACGACCACCACGCAAGTCTACTTTGCAAGTACCTATACCTTTGATTTTAAGCCTAGCATTATTTCCTACGTAGATCTACCTTGACTTAGATGAAAATCGAAGAAACTCCACAAATGACTCTCTATCTCGACTCACGTGGTCAGTGGATCCTGAGTCTACAATCCACATAGGATAAGATTCAGTTAGTAAAGAAGTGCTAGAAAAGCTACATTTTTGGGCTTGGTACATTCACGAGCAAAATGCCCCAATTCTTGGCAATTGTAGCACTTCATTTTACTCTTGTCTCTCTTATTGAAAAACCATTTTCCTTTCATGGAGTTTGACTTGTTCTTTTTCTTAGAGGGTCGTTCTCCAGTCTCTTTGTCTTCCCATTTCTTTTACAATTTTTCTTGCGCTTGAACCCTGAAGATTTTGTACCACTTGACTCTGCCAATAAGGCATTAGAAGAGGCTTTAGCAGCACCAACGTGCTCATCTTCAAGTTGAACATGGCATGCAACATCGGAAAAAGTTTTAATGCTATCATTATGGGTCAAGTTAACCTTCAAATGTTCACAATTATTGGAAAAAGACCGAATCACTGCATGAACTTGTTGCTCATCTGAAAGAACATCGCCAACACTCTTTAGTTGAGCTATCATGTTTGACATCATCCTAAGGTGTTGTTTGATATTCTGATCATGACACTTTTTGTAAGGGTCAAATTTGTTAGTCAACTGTCGGAGACGGGTTACAGACGTACCGCCAACGTTCCTCGCAGATGTGCCCACATAGAATGAGCTATAGGGAATTCCTCACATTCATGTATGAGGTCATCAACTACATAACTGACTATTATTCCACCTGCAGTGGAGTTAACCTTTTTCCAAGCTTTGTAAGCTTCAATATCCCTTCCGTATTGTGCAATAATACCCTTTTCTGGTTGATTCAAAACATGATTTATACTTCAAAAGCATTTTGCTCCTCCGGTACATACCATATTTTACGACTCCAGATGTCATAATTATCACTGTTAAGTTTTTCACCTTTGTGTAAGTCAACAATGATACTTTTTGATGCCATGTTTGTTATTGACATATAATTAGGCAAGAATATTAATAGATTATGCATGCGACATACACATTGAAGCAAATTAATTCTCATAAAGATTTCATATTTAATGTAAAATCGAATAGACACTTATACATCTTGTCATCATCTACAAACTAAATATTTAATCAAAATTCAAATCTAATTTCTTAATATGTATAATTAATATATTGAAGACTTTGATTACAAAGATTTTTAAGTCTAATAACATAATTTGAGAAAAAAATCAAACTACATAATTCATATTTTGGAAAACAAATAAGCAATAAAAATTTACAAGTAATTCAAAGACTAAAATCCTCGCACAAGTCTTCAAGACAACAAATGTAAACCCTAAAAGGTTGACTGGGCCAAATGTCATGATAAACATCAGTCAATCTACTATCCCAAAGTTCACAGAGTGCGTCTGTTAAATAATCTAAGGCTCTACAATCTAAAATTTCCTTATAATCAGCCAGTTCAACCCATTTTATTTCAAAAAGTTTAATAAAAATCACGTGCTGAAATATTAGGGGACATCTTCAATGACTCAAACTCTTTAAATTTTTTCTCCTTTTCCCTTCGAATGGCCCTTTGGTTCCTTGACAGATTTTGTGTCTCCCTTGGGACACCAATCTGTATGATTTCACGCCCTTGGAAACATGTCTTACAGCGGCTTGCTCTTCTACCTTGTCCCTTTGCTCGACTTTGAGAACTATCACTTGGAGTAATTTGAGCATGTTCCCGTTCAGCCATATCTGAAATAGGAACAAAAACAGAAATATGGTTAATACCATTTAATGTGACAATGTATGTCACAAATTTCTCATAGGAGACAAGGAACCGTTTAAGGACTAAGAGAATTTATCAACGCCAATTTTAATACACATAATTAAAATTATAATCTAGTCAAAACAAGTGATCACTATTCTTTATTAAGTAAAGAAGATAACTCATGGCCTTAAAAAAATTTCAAAGTCAACCACAATCTAATTTGACCACTTGAAAAATCTTATGTTATAGTAAATAATAAAATAAATACATAGTTAACATAAAAAAAAATTACTACAAAACCATGTCTATTTTTCATAAAAAAAACAATAGTACTTTATGATTCCAAAGAAAATGATATAAGTATTTTATTAAAAAAAATTTGGACCATTTTATTTCTTCTTTTTAATCCTTAACAGAAAAGGACAAAAATAAACTCTCCTTTTCTTTTTAATTTTAATTGTGGGACCATCTTTTTTCCTCCTTAATCCTTAAAGAAAAGGACAAAAAACAAAAAAAAAAATAAAGAAGAATATTGTGGGACCATTTTATTTTTCCTTTTCAATCCTTAACAAAAAAAGAATATGGCTTGCACAAGATTCTGTCCCTTAAACTCTCTCCCAATTTTTTTTTTTATTTACAAAGAAAAAATAGAATTTCACCTTTCAAGTCCTTATCCAACTCAAACTCTATTTCTTTTCGACAGATAATATAACTCTTTAGCAATTTTACTCATCTTCTCCTTACTTCCATGAAAAAAATTGTGAAACAACAAAAAAAGGTATCACAAGAAAATTCCATGAAAGAACCACAAGGAAGAAAGAAAATACTCAGGTCAGTAAATCTTTTCTCTTTTTCCAACTCATAATTGAATATCGAGTAACGAAAAGAAAACAGATCGATAATGGGACAAAAATAAACTATTTATTATCAGATTTGAAATTTCTCGCTTCATTCAACCAGAGAATTTCTATCATTATTCAAGCAGGGATCAATTTAACTTGACTCTGATTCCATTTGTAGGATCTATAGAAAGAAATCGACAGATTGTGTACCTTAAATTTTACAGTGGAAGATCGATGAAATCCTTTTCTTTGAAGAATCGCTCCAAGCAAAACTTGAATCTCAAGGAAACAAGGTAAATGATTCACAAACTAAATATCTTTTTGTTAGTGTATTTTTCTTAGAAAAATATTGTGTTCAGAGTATTTAATTTTTCTCTGTCTTCTTTCTTTTGTCTCTCGAGCGTAAGGTTTCTCTATTTAAAAATAAAGGTTTGTGTACGTTGGAGCAGTTACATAGTAATTGTTCCCACCCCTATTTTAAAATTAAGACTTATCTTATTTTTACAGATAACAATTTCTGGTCGGGTCGGGTCAATCCATATGGGCGATCCATGACCCAAAACTTACAAGGAGTTACTCAACCTCCTCTGTTGGTGTCCCCGCCAATTGTATAGGTAACTTTATGTTTGAAAATCATAAATTCAGTCTTTCTCCGACTGCTTCATATTTTTTGTTGTTGAATCAATGGTGCAGTAAGGAGAAGGCAGTGTTCATTTAGGCATGTGGTGGTGGTGGTGCCACTATTCCCATCACCGGTGCTTATTCTGTGATTGATTTTATGGATAGTGCAAAGCGTAAGCACATTGATATCGACCTTAATTATCCACCGACACCGGAGGACATGTGAAAATTGCTTGCATTGATGATAGAAGATTTCGTATGTCTTGGAAGTGTCCTATAATTAAAGAGTTTTAATGTTGCTAAATTAATGTAATACCCCATTTAATTTGCAGTAATTAGGAAGAGTTAAAAGGAAAAAAAGGTAGATAAGAGAAACAATATTAGTCTAATAATGGGGGAACAACGATGATGACTTACTCATCATTATATGTTCACCGTATTATTTTAATGTGAAAAAGAATCTTATATTTATGAATTATGACTTCAAACATATATTTATTACAATTTTAGTGAACTCTGGATAAAAAATTAACATTTTGATCCATTTGGTGCTACATTCACTAGTATATGTGTAAATTATCAATATTATATCTTTTGAGCATGTTTTGTTTTTCTGAATTTTACACTGACTCATAATGATTAGTTGATGGGGAATTGACAGAGGAGGAAGTTACTGTGTGGTGGCAGGCTTAAGTTATTATTGTTATATTTTAACCAATCTTTATACTACATTAACTTGTATTGAAGTAGGTTAGCTTATGTGTATTTTTTTCTTTGTTGAATCTTAAGTGAATGTGGATGTAGAACTATTAGTTGAGTAACTGATGAAGAAAAAAAGTTATAGTTGCGATGAGGACTAGAAGGAAAAAGAAACATACGATTTGGCACGTGTGGGTTATTGATAATAGTTATTACTATGGATAATTGCATATTAACTCTTACCTTTGAATTTCAAGGAATATTTAATAATTTATTTGACATATATTGACCATGTTGCGACGTCGACTATCCCTCCACTAATTTAATCCTCCTAGTTTTGTTTACATCTATGTTAAGAGCTTGTTTGAATTATGTTATTCAAAGGTTATTTGGTTTGATGGATAACAAAAAAGTAATTCTTGGATAATTTTTAGTACCCCTCAATTCTTTTTTTGGTTACAATGTGTGGGACAAGTTATCCCTGAATTAATGATCATGGCAAGGATAAGTTATCCCTAGTTGTGGGTGGAATACTATTTCTGGCATAACTTATCACAGAATAAAAATATAAAATAACAATATTACACCCTTAAATCCTCTTTTATACAACATATGTACATATATACATATATATAAATTATGGTCTTACTCAGCTTAAAAAATGACCCTTTTTAATCTTATTGGCAATACTTTAATCATAGTTTTATAGGTGGCTTGTTTAAGGCCACAAGATTAAAGGACATTTTTGTATATATGACATATCTGCATGTTTGTGTAGTTAGCACGATAAAACAATTCTGAATTCTATGAGAATGCTACAAATGATCGTTTTGAGTCATTGTTTGTGTGCTCCCAATTTCGCTATTAATGATTTGATACGCATAGAGGTAGAGAAATTAAACCCAACCCGCCAAATCTTTTTCAGTTTAGGCAGATTATTTACCCACCCATTCATGAGTTCAACCCATTTTATCAAACCCATTTCAACTCATTATAAGTTATTGGCTCATGAAAAATCTTGTCAATTTGTTTTTTCAATTTGATATATTAAATATAGCCATAATAAAGAAAAATAGTAATTCTGTTAGGTACTAAATTATTTTAAAAGAACACGTAAAAGAATTAAGCTGATTAAAAATTGGGTTGGATTGAATCTTGACATGTTATATAACTTACTATCTAACCGATTTTGACCCAATCAACTCAAAAAATTGTACCAGTGTGGCATCTGATCCTCTCATAAATATATACTAGTGTAGTATCTGATCCACTCATTAACTAAACTTCACAATCACAATTAATAGAATCAAGCTTGTACATCAAGTAAACACATTCATTACATAAGATGAATAACATTCAACATTTCAAATCATGGCTTTTCCGCTTTCCTTAGCGAAGTTGCAGACAAACGGGTATAACATAAAATAAAAAAAATCGACCATCACCTACCTCCAAAAAAACATGAATGGTCTTAAGAACTTGAGGTTTCCCTATTGTACTGACTTGCCATTTTCTTTTCTTAAATTGTTACTAAACATAACAATCAATGAATAGTCTCCTAATTAAAACAGATTATTACTTTATCGTATTCTTAGGGAAAAAACATGATCATTAAAAAATGGACTTTAGGCTTCACTAAGGTAGCTACTTTTTTCAATGCCTCTCTTCCACGAGACATAAGACGGCTCGTCTACTGGACCACAACCCATGTAGCGTTTCATCTAGCTTGTTTTACTTCATTTTAAAACTTTCTTATGATTTGCATCCAAGTGTATAACCTAGACAACATCAACGAAAACCATCATATCCACACAAACAAGCTCAATTTCTTGCACTAATCCTTATTTTTAGCGTCAAATGTGCTATGAGTTCACGACACATCAATACCCTAAAGGTAGAACCATTTCTTGTCCTCAAGCGATGAACATAGGAACACATCACAAATATATAGCAATTATTTCCACAAAATTTCTTCTAAAATCACGTATCTAACACGCAAGGATCAATGGTTGAGATCCCATTGTGAGTTTGGTTTCTATTTGATGATTACTAGTCACATTTTAAAATTTGTAGTGCACATTTGAACATTGAATGGGTTGTTTTAACCTCGGGTGCATTCATGTTGAGTCTCTAGTAGCACTATTTGTAGACATTTCTGTTGAACTGATTGATCTTGTGTTTTAATTGAGGACAAGCAAAAGTTTAAGTTGGGGGTGTTGATGTGTCGGGGATTTCGACTCATTTAGGGCTTAATATTCAAAGTTTTGGTGTCTTCAATGCCTATTTTATGTTCTAAACCAATGTTAAAGTGCTAATTTGCAGCAATGAAGGCAAAAGAGTAGGGCAAGGGAATTAACAGGCAAAACGGAACGAAAAAGCTGAAAAAGTTGAAGAAAACCAAGGCTAGTACTCGCCAAAGCTACTATAGCGCCCCGTATCCGAAGAGAGGAATTTAGCAGCTTTCCAAGTGCTGGTGCAGCCAACCACGCCGGCCACCAACGACTCGTGTAGTGGACCACATACCGTAGGTGTGGTCCTATAACACCCTGTAGTTAGTAGGCCAATTAGGGCTAAGTTAGAGGGCTATAAGTCAAGGCTTGAGGGCATGAGCCAAGGCAAAGGGGCAAAGGGGCAAAGGCCAAGGTAAGAGCCAAGGCTACCCCAAGCTGCCAAGGCAACCCAAAGCTGCCAAGGCACTGCCCTAGACCACATGAGCCTTCACGGCTCATGGTCACCACTACACTTTGAGAGTGAAGTGTTAATGATTAGGTTGTTATTGTGGGTTGATTGGAAGGTTATTCTCATGAAGTCATAATGAATTTAATATTGAAAGGTGTTCTCACATAGTAATGGTTCCAGTGTTGAAAGGCTTTTCTCACCTAATTGAATCGAAGGCTAAATAGCCTTTATAATTAGAACACGGATGGTGATATTTGCTCATGCATGGTCTATAGAGTTATTTAGTGTATTAACTTGGATAGATTGTCAAGGACATATTTTCATGAAACTTGAGTGGAAATAGAGACTTAATAACTATCTTGTCGGATTTAGTCCTAGCACAGAGTGGATATTGAAATGAGATGGAGGTTCCCATCTAGATGAGTTCGGGCTACCAAAATGGGAACTCTCACCTAGTATAGTTTGGATTTCCCAAAGTATGTCTCATTAGATGGAAGCCTTCACCTAGTGGAGTTTGGGTTTCTAGTAACAATCTATGTATCCCATAACTACATGCCCTGTAGGAAGGTTAAATAGTGGATCCAACTAAGCTGACCAATTGGTTCTACCTTAGGAAAGTAGACCAACCCTTGACGGTGTGGGTAACATCGAAAGGGATCATGTGATAGCTCATATGGTCCCATGTCGGTTAAGGCATATCCCAACTACAACAAGATTAGTAATGAACTAAGATTATGTTTAAATAAGCATCTCCTAAAGTTCAAACCTAATGGACTAAGATTATGCTTGAAGAAGCATCTCCTAGTATAACACCTCGAAAACCAGACCCACAAAAAATGCAGAAAACTTACCTGAACCAGTGAACCACGATAGGGTTCACAGACCGTGATAGGGTCCACGGTCCGTTGAACTGCCCGTGGTGGTGAGTTGGACTTCACCAGGCCAAGACGTCAGACCACGGGACCCTTCACTAGCCATGGTCTTGACGACAGACCGAGGTGGTGTCTGTAGTGGTTAGCCAGTAGGCCACCACCATTAGGTCTACCGATCCAAGGTTTAGCCTAGAATACTTCATCATTCATTCATTCATGAAAGGCTACCAACATTAGGTCTACCAATACAAGACATTAAGCCACTAAGTCAAGCGACAATCATTATACAAGAAAGGATGCCTAAGCCTACCAATTCAAGATATCACAATCACTTTACTTCCATTTATACAAAAAAAGGATGCATAAGCCTACCAATTCAAGATATACATTTCATAGAAGAAAACACTTCACATTACATCATGATCATTCATGAGTGTTAATTGAGAATATGCTTTCAATCACAACACTATTACATTATAAACATGATCATTATACTATCATTGAATTCACACACACACACACACACACACACATATATATATATATAT
>JAJOOR010025235.1:0-15568 GCA_036250505.1 Solanum acaule | reverse complement strand
AATCGTTAATACTCTTAGAGGCTTGCAGACTAGTGTGTGGGGTTTATAACTACGTTATGGCCATGCTGGCCTAGTTTGTTGGTTTGCTAAAGCTTGTTAGTTGTGTGATGCATTGCCTTGTTATATACATGCTTTCAGTTTTGGTATAGAGATCATGGTGGCCTTGACGGCCCAATCAGGACTTCTGTGCCAGTTGACAATTTCTTTATACGAACTCTTGGGAGTAGCTGTTTCTTTTGTAGATCTGTTGACAGGGGCCTTGCCGGCCGAGGGCTTAGTTTTAAGCCGAGATATACTTGTTTGTTTTCTTAAATGCATGTGACTGCCATGCGCTAGTAGCAAATGGTTCAGCAGGGTCGGCTCGGGCCTGAGTTTTGGCCTTAGGAGCCAGTTGCGCCCCTTGAGTTTAGGGCGTGACAATACTCATACAATTAGTGTGATCAACAATGCAACATTCACATTCATACATGCATCATAAAAAAGCAAGAACAAACATATATCACACAATCATGAAATCACAACCATCACCTACCTCGAATCCAAGCTTGAATCCCTTAAGGCACTTGAATCTTCTCTTTCCGGATTCTTTCCGCTTGTTCTAGGTCTACAAACGATTAATGTACGCAAGGATCAACAATCAAAGGTCCAATTATCCAGATTATAACAAACTCAATAACCATACACCAAACCATTGATCCCCATACCCAGATTAGGGTTTTTTCCACCATAATTCTCAAATCAAAACCCTTCCCTATCGATAATAACCTAAGAAAATAGGTTCTACGGATCGAAAAATGAATTCGGGAAGTTAAAATCTTACCTTTAGCCTCAAGAATGATGAAAAACTGTCAAGAACTTGTTTGGGGTCATCTCCTAGCTCTCAAAGTAGAGAAGTGCAGAATAAAGACGTTTTGGGGTTTTATTTCCGACTTAAGTCGCGTTGAACTCGCCACAACGGTCCTCACCCTGCCACAACGACCTCGCCCTGGCGGTAGAAATCCCGTTCCAGCGGTTTGCACGAAACGGTAAGCTATTTTAATTATTCCCAAAATCCCTATTTCACAACACACCTTCAATCAACGACACTCAGAAAATACTGTTCACGCCAAAATCAATTTCGAGAATTCTACTCGCCTGAATTCAATTCAGCAAAGTCGTACGGGTTCCTTAACCTCTTGGCTATCTACTCACATAAATAAAATAATAATTAAATCTTTCATTCATCACCAGATTTCCCTAGTTCTCACTGACTCAGATTTCGTCCAAATCTGGACTAGGTTAGGAATTCCCAAGTTACTATCAAAAATTTTCTTGCCCCAATTCTTTCTCCATGCTTTTTCCTAACGACGAAATCAGGTCGTTACATAGCCTCAATCTTATAAACCTTCCTTGCACTTCATGCGTTTGATGTTTTCCACGTATTCTTATGATGAAGCATTTTAAAAGTGAATTAGTATAATGATTAAGAATCAATAAAGAAAATAGATCATGAATAAATATGTAGAAATATGTAGAGTCTAGTAAAGAATACCCGATAAGATTATGACATATTTATAATTCTTTAACCTTCAATGGTTTTGGTGCTCGTATTCTTTACCATCACCATTACTATTACTAGCATCTAAGACCAACTATTATCATCACCATGGTTTTAAATTATCTTTATCATTACTAGCGAACATAAATATTTTATACTTTATCAAATAATAATTTAATTTTATTAAATTCATATTTTCTAATATTTAATTACTCTTTACCCAAGAAATATATATATTTATTATGTTTATAAATAAATAAATTATACACATTCAGATGTTGGAAAACAAATAGTCTTAATCATCTAGTGTTTAAATCTAGAGAAAATATCTTAATATTCAGATGTGCATTAAGACTCAGACGTCTTAATCATAATGAAAACAAATGAGGTCTAAGTCTTTAAAAAGGGGTAAAAATGTCGAGCAATTTTCTATGGACATTTTCGTCTTTCATTTTTTTATTTAATACTTTCCCACTTTGAACATTTACTATATAATAAGCTTTTTATTTAATATTCAATTAATTAGATATTTTATAATTTTTTATTGAGTGGAGGGGTAAAATGGTAGTCCAACTTTAAAGGTTAGAGCTTCTCACTTTTAATAATATAAATATAAATATAAATGATGACATGATATATGATTAATATATTTTTTATTGAGTGGAGGGTAAAATGATAGTCCAACTTTAAAGGTTAGAGCTTCTCACTTTTAATAATATAAATATAAATATAAATGATGATATGATATATGATTAATATATTTTTTATTGAGTGGAGGGTAAAATGGTAGTCCAACTTTAAAGGTTGGAACTTCTCACTTTTAATAATATAAATATAAATATAAATGATGATATGATATATAATATATGATTAATATATATATATACATATTTTAAAATTAGGCCACAGATTTATTAATAAAAGAAAAGAATTACAAATGTGTGTTAGTGGGTTAGCCCAAAATCCTCAGCCCATTAACTTAATCAACTAAGCTAACCAGACAAAATTAATTAACAGAAAGTGAAAAACATGAATGAATTAGGAAAAGTGAAGAGACAAGGGGTTCAAGAAAAGTCAACTCCGGCGAGCTCTTTCTGGCGAAGGTCTGTCTTTCGCTATGGTTTCATATATGATTAGTAATATATATGATATGATGATGATATATACATTGATTATCAATCATAACTTTTCAAATTCTTCCGTTATGAGAATTAAGATTATAATTAAAAACAATATCAATGTATAATTTAATTATTAGAAGGCTTAAAGAATTAAATTCTACTATTATGTAATTAAAATATTTGTATTTAATTAAATAATTAATTAAATTTTAATTTAGTAAAAGGGTAAAATAGTAATTTTAACCTTTTGCTTTGGAATTAAAAATACAAATGGAAATCCAAATTAGAAATAAATAAGGGAACCAAATCAGTTTTTTTTTTTGTTTGTTCTTATAAAAAGACAAGGGTTGCGTAGTATTTGGTAAATGGAAAAGGCTCAAATATACCATCGAACTTTCAGAAAAAGCTCATTTATGCCATCCGTTAAAAGTTTGGCTCATCTATGTCATTATTTTTTAACGGTGGTTTTGCAAAACTATTTTTTACACGTGGCCAATTATAATTCGGCCACGTCATTATTTTTTTTAGAATTTTGATTTTTTATTATAAAAAAATAATGACGTGGCCGAATTATAATTGGCCACGTGTAAAAAATGGTTTGCAAAAAATGTTTGTTCATAATTTTAATTTTTTATTATAAAAAAATAATAACGTGGCCAAATTATAATTGGCCACGTGTAAAAAATGGTTTTGCAAAACCACCGTTAAAAAATAATGGCATGAATGAGCCTTTTCTTAAACGATAATGGCATAGATGAACCAAACTTTTAACGATGACATAAATGAGCTTTTTCTGAAAATTTAATGGCATATTTGAGCCTTTTTCCTTTGGTAAATAGGAGAAAGTAAAAAAGCAAAAAGCATATACCCTAAGGCAGGATGGCGGAATTGAAATTGGAATCGGAATTGGGGACGATGATGGGTCTAGGGCTAAATTTTGGTGGTGATGTGAAAAGGAATGCGAGTGGGAAAATAATGGGATGTTTTTGTGCTTTTGATGTAGAGCCACCATCGCCACAAGGTTGCGAGTTATGCAATAGGCCCCCTCTCCATCCCGACGACGAGGAGAACCTTCACCTCGGCTATGCAATTGGTACTTTGAAGGAGCACCGTCCGTATATCGATGAAATTCGCATTAAATACTATCAACAAATCCATGAATCCTATGTTTGTTTCCTTTTCCCTTTTCAATTTATGCTGCTTTCATTCATATTGCTTCCTATATTTGAAATAGGAAAAATGGGGGGTTTTAGGTCTGATTTCGCTGGTGGGTTTGGGGTTATTTGGTGTTTCGCCGGAAATGGAGTGTTGTTGGTTGTTTTCAGGCGGGTTTTAGGTGGTGTTCTGGTCGGAGAAAGGAGCCGATAGTTTGGCTCGCGAGTTCGGAGTTTGGTTTGCTGTTCGTGGGTGGAGCAATGGTGGTGAACTAGTCGAGCAACAGTTCATTGGAGTGAGAAGCTCCACCATGAGAAAAATAATGCTAGTTGTAAATCACAATGGGAGGAAGCATTTTTTTTTGCTAGAAAGTCTTAAATTGTTGTTGTTTTGTGCTACCTTCATTGCCAATTTGATTGCAGCCCTCTTTTTGTTTTGTTTGTATTCAATCGTTTTCGTCGGATTCTAGTTTTAGGTTAACAATTATAATTAATTCAAATTTTTGAATGTTCTTATTTGTTGAATTTCATATTATTGAGTGTTCCTCTTGCAGACACGTCTATTATAATTCTCGTGTATCTTATGCCCATCCATTGGAATTCTCTTTGATATTGTTTCTTCCAGTTTTGATATTGTGTTGTCTCTGCTTGCTTGTTTGAATTGACAGGGTTTCGACTTTTATGATTTTCCCGGTGGGGAAGTTCAAATAGAACCAATTTTGAATGTCAAGGATGACGTTGACTTTGGGATAATGATGAAACTAGCTAACCGTGCCATTCAAGAATACAATGAGAAAGAGCACAATGTATGTATGCCCCCTTTCCAGCTTTACCTTTTGTGATATTTTAACTCTCCCTCACTCCTACTGTCCCTCCTTGCAGGTTTTCAAGTATAAGGTTTTGAAGATTGAGAAAGCGAATTGTATGATAGGAGGATACGAACAGTATTTCATGACGGTTAAAGTCTTAAATCTCACCATTGGTACTTCTATTGAAACCTTTTACATCAATGTTGCTAGAAGAATCCCTGACCGTTTTGAAGAAGTCCTTTCATGCAATCCAAAAGGAATGGTAAAGCACTGAATGATGATCACATGCTGCTCTTTTTTTTTCTTGCAAGAAACACACTTGTGCTGAATAACTAACTTAACTGTGTTTTGTTTCTCCCGAACTAATTTGCAGGTGCCGGAGTTTAGCATATTTGGCAAGAAGAAACGTTGAATGGAAAGAGGAGTGTCGCGAGAGGATAGGAATGGGCACCTGAGCTTTAGTTTGAACTCTGTTCAAGATTTCAGCATCTTACTTTTGATATATGAACTGAACTGTATTAGTGTTATGACACCATGTGGATGGTTATTCTTCTTCCAAGTTTACTACTGTCTGAGAACATTTCAGTTTATGTAGTTGCAAGTGATGTGGATGGTACTATATTGTCTAATTGAATGCTATAATAGTTGGTTGATTACGTTTTGATATTGTGTGTGAAATGGTCTCTTGATGTAAGGAAGAAGGCAACGATGGTGGAATTTACTTTCCATTCACAACTCTATATGTAATGTGATTGCTTTCTTCCAAGTTTTCTACTGTTTGAGAACATTTCTGTTTTTGTAGATGAAAGTGATGTGGATGGTATGTGTATTGTCGAATCGAATGCTATAATAGTTGGTTGATTATGTTTTATCACTTTTGCAAGTATTTATGGTTGACCTTATTATAATCTGTGCTCTGTCATGTTGGATTCAGAAGCCAAGTATTACTGGTTGGGCAGATGACAGATCTGTGTTGAAGTCCAACCAAACTAGTAGACCTCTTACCAGCAGCGCGGAAAGAGGAGTGCTCTTAGTTCATGTTCCAGATTACAAATCCTAGAAGAAAATGCCATTAAGATCCCCTCAGTAGTACGAGAGAGCGCATCAGCAGCCTGGTTCAATTTGCCCGGGCGATACATGATCTGAAAATCGTAGCCAACAAGCTTACTAAGCCATTTTTGCTGCTCCGGCGTTGCATAGCCTGATTGGTTAAGTTCTTCAGGGATTGCTGGTCAGTATAGATAGTAAACTTATGCCCCAATTGATATTGACGCCACTTACTCACTGCTTGAGTGATGGTGAACATCTCTCTATGATAGTTGGAGGCTCCCTGCATCCGAATACTTAATTTTTGGCTGAAATAGGCTACTGCATGCCCTATTTGGGACAACACGGCTCCTATGCCTCGACCAGAGGCATCAGTTTTAAGCTGAAATTCTTGAGAGAAATTCGGCAATGCCAAGTACCTCGTAGACTAAGCTTATCTTTCAATGTCTCGAATACAAACATCCCACACAAACGCATATTTTCGTAAAATTTGTGAGAGGCCCTGCTATTGCTGCATAATGGTGGATAAAGCGACGATAATAGCCTGCCAGGCCAAGAAAACTGAGTATTTCCTTTATATTCTAAGGCGGAGGCCACTGCTGGATGGCCTTAATTTTACTTGGATTGATATCACATGCCCAAGATACTCTATCGAGGTCTTCCCGAATAGGCATTTGGCTCTCTTTGCTACAAGTTGGTGTTGGCGCAAAAGTTGTCGCACTGACTGTAAGTGCTTAATGTGATCTGTCCAGTTTAAGCTGTACACCAAAATGTCATCGAAAAAGACCAATACAAAGTGGTGGAGGTGCGGTCTAAAACCTTATTCATAGTGGCCTGGAATGTCAAAGGAGCATTGGACAATCCAAACGGCATAACTAAAAATTCGTAATGCCCATCATGTGTACGAAAAACAGCCTCGGGTCTTACCCGAATCTGATTATTGCCTGACAACAAGTCAAGCTTAGAAAAATAAACAGCACCATGTAATTCATCAATGGTTGGAATATGGAAATCTGTCTCTCACAGTGATTGCATTCAGGGCTCTATAGTCCACTCAGAATCGCCACGCACGTACCATATTTCTTTCGAACCAGCAATACTCGCCTGAATAATTCCCTCTTTAAGCATATTCGCTACCATTTTCTCCCGACCCAACATAGACAACCATGAAACACCAAGCACAACATCTGCCCCATGCATCGCTAGTAAGTAAAAATCCGGAGTAAGACCACAACCCTGTACCGAGAGTAAAGTTGTGGGTGCCACACCATCGAACAATAGTCGTTGCCCGCTGTCCACCACCACTGGGAATGCAGTTTATATTTATCATTGTGGTCCTTTAACCAACAAACACTATAACCATTCGTAGCTCTAATAAAACAGTTAAGTCATGCTTGTGGATTTTATCCTCATAGCGAGCATATGATGTATTATATGTGCCAAAATTGAGTGCGTTTCTAAAGGTATTTGATTTTTTAAATTTGGGGTGGGTTATTTTATTCCTAAGCTGACATGTGTCCTGTTAAAATTAGGGGTATATCTGTAGCAAAGTATAACGGAAGAGGTATATTTGGATCGAATTATAACCAAAAAAAATATATCAACTATTTTTAATAGTACATGAGTATAATTGACCCTTTTCTATTTTAAATACGTGGAAACATTTATATGATTGATAAGTTAAGAATCCAAATTAGAAATAAATTAGGAATCCAAATTAATATTTAACTTATAAGATATTTTGTAACATTAAAATTAGAAAAGAGGTAAAATAGTATTTTAACTTTGTGACTTTCCACTTTTGGTATAACTAGTGGTGTACAACTGTCAATTTCCCGTAACTAACTAACAGACTGTAACTAACTAATTGATTCTTCTAACTTTCTTATACTATTTCAATACAGACAAAATCAGTTTCAAAGAGCTCTATTTGTTCATACCACCTAATTCTAGGTATTGTGCGTCTTCCGAAATTTTAGATTCCAGATATTTAACCGTTCTCCATGTAAAAGGAAATTGCAACATGAATGTTATTCGAGAATTTAATGTAGAGCTATATTTTCATTTTGTTTGCATTTTTTCCCGTACCTTCCCCAAGTTTATACCCAAATGTCCTTACCTTGTTCAGTTAACTTTGAGAAATTGTGACAACCTTATTGACTTCACAGTCCCCCATCTCAATTATCTCGAAAAGCTTCATGTCAATAGTCGCAAAAAAAATTAAAAAAACCTTGAATTAAAAGCTAAAAATCTCGTCGAGTTTCACTTGTGTAGTTTAGCCTTCATCAAAATTGATTTGTCCGCTTCTACTAAACTACAACTCCTCCATATAGATTCTACATATTTCCCAACTCATTTCCTCATGACGTTTGCTCAACATTCTCATCTCTAAAATCCTTATCTCTGAATTTTTTGGTTACTTCCATCCGCGGACCTTGGTGGTGACAGTGAAATTAGATGCCCGAAAACATGACTTTTATACAGGTATTCTGCAGTATTATAATGTCTTCATTTTTCACCTTAATAATTTCCCATCTTCACTTCTCTTTCTCTGCTCTTATATTATGAATTTGTAGGTCCTAATGAATGAGCTGGAAGGTTGGAACAGAGACGGTACCAAACGTTACAAACGTAGTGAGTACATGTCGTTGTACAGTGCATTGAAACGCTTTACGGTCCTCGGATCAACTGCATTTACAAGACGAGAAAGGGAAGCCCGGTGTGATAAGCCCACGCTATGTGCGGGGTCAGGGGAAGGGTCGAATCAGAAGGAGCTATGAGTAGACTTGCCCAACATTTCTACAATTACGAGACAATAATAGTTGTGAAATTAATCACCCCTATTGTATTTTTGTACAATATTTCGATGTTTCATCGGATCTGTATGATTTAGTCCTCCTTGAATATTTGATACATGAAATTGGTGATTCTTGCTTTAACTGGTATCATACTATATATGACATAATAAGGATACTTTACTAATGATGGTATATTTTACTTTGGAATTAAGAGTATGCTTGCTGTAGAAATTGGTAAAATGGCCAGAGCTTGCGGCCTTTTAGATATAGTGGTATATGTTCTCAAACTTATAGAGGAAAGTGAAATGGGGAGATGAGGTCTCTGAGAATAAAATACTTGTATCAACACAAGGAATCAATGATTCTAGGATTTTTCAGGCGAGGCACCAAACATGTTCTACCTTCAACTTTCATCTGTCATTAGTAATCCTCTGCATATTTTCCGAAGGGTTGTAACTTTTTCAAAGAGTTGTGACCACAGAAACTCATCAACCACAATGTGGCGGATTATTTTTCTCCACCTAAATATTTCTTGCAGAACTTTCTGGCTTTGAAGTTATTCCATCTCTTAAAAAGTTTAAAAAGAAACTAGTAATTGCTGCAAGTTAGGCTTAAAGTCTAAGTTTGGTTAATTTGTATTTAGAATTTTTTAATCAGTGAGTCAGTATAAATTAACATATTGAGCAATATGAGAACTTAGACATGTTATACTATATCATGTGTGCTTTGTTTTTTGAAATCAAAGTTCCTTGACTTATATTTTTGTAATCTTTGTCAAGTGTTCTTCTTTGTTTTTTCCCCAGTAAGCTTATGGAGGCGAATGATGTGAACCAAAAAATCTTCAGACCCCTAACACTTGGTCCACTAGGATGGGGGAAAAATGAAGAAGAATACATGACAAAGATTACAATGTAGGGGCGAAAATGCCATTAAGACCGCCTCAGTAAGGCGAGAGAGCGCATCAGCAGCCTGGTTCAATTTACCCAGGCGATATATGATCTGAAAATCGTAGCCAACAAGCTTACTAAGCCATTTTTGCTGCTCCGGCGTTTGAATAGCCTGATTGGTTAAGTTCTTCAGGGATTGCTGGTCAGTATAGATAGTAAACTTATGCCCCAATAGATATTGACGCCACTTACTCACTGCTTGAATGATGGCGAACATCTCTCTATGATAGGAGGTGGCCCCCTGCATCTGAGTACTTAATTTTTGGCTGATATAGGCTACTGGATGCCTTATTTGGGACAACACGGCTCCTATGCCTCGACCAGAGGCATCAGTTTCAAGCTGAAATTCTTGAGAGAAATTCGGCAATGCAAGTACCGGCATAAAACTAAGCTTATCTTTCGGTGTCTCAAATGCAGTGAGGGTTGTAACATCCCACACAAATGCATATTTTCGTAGCAAATCTGTGAGAGGCCTTGCTATTGCTGCATAATGGTGGATAAAGCGACGATAATAGCGCCAAGAAAACTGTGTATTTCCTTTATATTCTTAGGAGGAAGCTACTGCTGGATGGCGTTAATTTTACTTGGATCGACACTAAGGCCTTGGATCGATATCACATGCCCAAGATACTCTATCGAGGTCTGCCCGAATAGGCATTTGGCTCTCTTTGCTACAAGTTGGTGTTGGCGCAAAATTTGTAGCACCGACTGTAAGTGCTTAGTGTGATCTGTCCAGTTTAAGCTGTACACCAAAATGTTATCGAAAAAGACCAATATAAAGTGGCAGAGGTAAGGTCTAAACACCTCATTCATAGTGGCCTGAAATGTCAAAGGAGTATTGGACAATCCAAACGGCATAACTAAAAATTCGTAATCCCCATCATGTGTACGGAAAACATCCTCGGGCCTTACCCGAATCTGATGATAGCTTGACAACAAGTCAAGCTTAGAAAATAGACAACACCATGTAATTCATCAAATAATTCATCAATGGTTGGAATTGGAAACCTGTCTCTCCCAGTGATTGCATTCAGGGCTCTATAATCCACGCAGAATCGCCATGTATCATCTTTCTGTTAGAATATGCACAACGGAAGCTATATTCAGGATCACAAATTTACATGTAGACTAAACAATATAACATGAACGAATTTAGAAGAAGACTAACCTGTTGAAACTTCTACAAAAGTCGCCCAGATGTGAATCCTACGATCTTCTCCTATTTCCTGATTGATTGTTACTACCAAGTTACTTGTGTGGGCAAGTATTACTTGTTTTAAAGGATGATTTCTTTCATGCCACATCCAGCCTATTTATACTAGTTTTTCAACTCAAGAATGAATAGGAAAAACCAAAATAAATTTCAGCCTTAATGAGCAATCAAGAGGATCATTCAAAATGAGAATAAATTGAGATTAATACAAAAAATGTTTTCATCCATTTAAGGACAAACATTTTTGTCATTAACTCAATATTTGACTATCAAATAATTCATCCTTTAAAGAAGATCAACAATAAAATTAATTTGTCCTTCTTTTCAAACTTGGTCAATTAATCAGGCATAGTAGAGACTGTAGATATATTTAATAGAGGCTTCCAATTACGACAATAATTCTCAAATGAACGAATTAACCATATCGCAATAAATTACAAATTATTCCACTAAAAATCTGTAATTGCACTCCTCGATTTAATTTCGAAATCTACCACTACATCTTATTTAACCCCCCGTGTTAGAATTATCGACACCAATCAATTAAATCAAATTTTCTGAAAATTTAATTCATTGACTAAATTAATCCTTTATTATATTTACTTAACTTATTTCACATGACGGATGTAAAATCCGCTTGCAGGGTTTTCACATGAAAACTTATAAGTAACCATAAAGGGGTGTCTTCAACTCGGGACCGAGACACGGTTCTATCAACTAATTATTATTTCACTAATGTAATTTGTCATTATCTAATCTATTAGGAATTTATTGACTCATCAAAAAGTCTCAGCTTTTAATAGATTAAAACAATAAAATAAATTACATAGATCATAATAATTATATCAAGATTAAGAGTATAAGTACTTGTAGTGGACTAGAGAATTTATTTATAAATATTTAGAACATAAAAAAAATCTCTAATTGGTCCGTTCAATACATACAAAATGTACTAGCATAAGAAGTTTAACCATCCTCATAATTAAGATCAAATTATATTTAATCTTGTGCTATGATCATCAAGATGTTCGTCCTACTTCATCTTTGATCGTGAACATAAATTTATAACTTATATGCACCGACAATTTTAATCTTCCGTGTATGAGTTAAAATGCTCCATACACAAAATTGTCTACTATATAACCAATGGACACACATATATACACAATGATCTATTTAAACAAAGATTTTATTATATTAAATAAACAACATAAAAAATCTTTACAAGGGATTAAATAAAAATTACTATAACACAATTACATAGTTAATAGTATATCCCAACACATGGAGCTCGAATTTACTTACACTTTGTGATTCCAACTTTGCACACCTTTGAAAATATTTATTTTCGAATGTGGGAGCCACGAATTTGCAATACACTTGATCCAACAGAGATATAACTCAATGTCTTATAATATGTCAAAGTTTCATATCAAAATTTCTTCCAGATTGTTCAGAATTAAATTCTGAAGTTGCTTTTGAATTTTGATATCTTTGTTTCACAGCTTTGCATGATTACGGTAGAAAATTCATAACTCAAAGTAGGAGTATTGAAATCACGATTTTATTTTTCCGTTGGAAAGGCGACTCGAAGAACTACACAATGTGTAAAAATCACGGCCAAAGACTTTGTGGATTGGTGCAGATATCGCTTCAAAGTCAGCTCACGATTCTGCCTCGCTCAACTCTTCAGCTTTGAGCAACTTTGGGAGAAAATCAATCACTCGGCGCAGGAGCCTCGACATGATGCGATTCTTGTTCCATTGGAAGCATAACTCGTAGATGTACAACATATGTAAAAATCACGGCCAAAAGCTTTCCAGATTAGTACAAATATATTTTCAAAGTTAGCTCGAATTCTGTCTCGCTCAACTTTTCAGTTTTGAACAACTTTGGGAGAAAATCAATAACTCGGCGTAGGAGCATCGAAATAATGCGATTCTTGTTTCATTAGAAGCATAACTCATAGACGTACACCATATGTAAAAATCACGGCCAAAATCTTTCCAGATTAGTACAGATATATTTTCAAAGTTAGCTCCAATTCTGCCTCGCTCAACTCTTCAGCTTTGAGCAACTTTGGGAGAAAATCAATAACTCGGCGTAGAAGTATCGAAATGATGTGATTCTTGGTGAATTGGAAGCATAACTCATAGATGTACAACATATGTAAAAATCATGTCCAAAATCCTTCCAGATTAGTACAGATATATTTTCAAAGTTAGCTCCAATTCTGCCTCACTCAACTCTTCAGCTTTGAGCAACTTTGGGAAAAAATCAATAACTCGGCATAGGTACATCGAAATGATGTGATTCTTGGTGCATTGGAAGCATAACTCATAGATCGTACAACATATGTAAAAATCAAAGCCAAAATTCTTCCAGATTAGTACAGATATATTTTCAAAGTTAGCTCCAATTCTGCCTCACTCAACTCTTCAGCTTTGAGCAACTTTGGGAGAAAATCAATAACTCGGTGCAGGAGCATCGAAATGATGTGATTCTTGTTCCGTTGGAAGCATAACTTATAGATGTACAACATATGTAAAAATTCTAGATTAATACAGATACATTTTCAAAGTTAGCTCAAATTCTGAAACTATGAAATTCTTGTTTCAATGTGAGGAACACGTCTTTGGTGTGAAGTCCAAAATTCGATGTAAGAGTGATGAAACTATGAGTTTCTTATTTCATTGTGACGAGCGCATCAAGAACAACACTATTTATAAAAGTTACAACAAAATTCATTCCAAATTGATGAGAATAAAATTTTCAAGTTGACTATACGCCCAGAATGTCAATTCCTCAACTTTGTTCGCTCTTGACAACAATTTTTTTTTCTCTTGAGCTTGGAGTGTTCACATCATGATCTTTGCAGGTACACTATTTCAACATAAGTAGGGCTTTGAGCAGAAGGGTATCCCAATCTGATGTTGTAGGTAAAGATGCCCCTAATTTTGAGTAACTTACTGAAGCATTAGTGAATTACACAAAATTATCTCTACAACAAGCATAAAAAACTCAAGTTGAATCGCAAGTCGCTTGATCCAAAACCAATGGAATTCTTCAGTTTGCCACATATCAAAAATTCAAATCAAAATTCCTTTTGAATTGATTAGATTAATATCTGAAGTTGACTTCCAAATCTAGCATGTTTGATATGCAACTTGGAATGATCACAGTTGAAGATCCATGACTCGATGTAGGAGTTTCTATTTACGAGCTTCTTCTTTTGTTGCGGAGAGGGCTTCAAGAATCTTCTCCTTTGCTCATTTGTGACGCATTTGAACTCATGTGCTAGCTACATGATTTTAAAGAGCTAGTGTGATGATCACGCAATGCCACCAAATCTTTTTTTTTTTTTACTCATTTAACTAAGCTTAGAGTGATTACTTCCAAGCGCCTACGTACCTCGGTGAAGAGGATCAAGTCATATCGTAGTTCAAGATGATGAGTTTTTTTTTGGGCCCTACACATTTTATACTCTTGCGGGCCAGGAGTAATATGCAGTTTATGCTCATACCTTAAGGAGCGTTGTAACTTGCAGTTTAGGCTCGTACGTTGAGGAGCATTTCAACTTGCAGTTTAGGCTCGTACGTCGAGGAGCATTTCAGGGAAGAATTCCATCAATGTAACTGTCCTTCTAACTTTTGTGATGAAGCATTAATGTACTTCGATTTGGTGTTGGATTTCATGCTTTCACATTGTTGAAGCTGATTTGTACTTGATTTTGTGTCTACTTTTGAAAGTCGGAGTTTAGAAGTCTCTTGATGCTTTTGCCTTTTGAGAGCAATCAAAGTGCAAGTGTCACTGCTCTCTTCATTGGAGAAGTCATCTACCTTGGATGTGTTTGTTGTTTTCTTCAAGGCGGAAACCTTAACTGGTTCAAAGCTCCCAAATTGCAGTATGATGACACCTTCTTCAATTTTTGGCAATACCACAAGACGTAGAACTTTTGAAATTGAATCCTTTTTATGATCAAGTTTGACACTAGCATGGTTTATCTCAGCTGTCTCAATGCCACCAAAAAAGGGAATAGAAAACCAAGAGCAAAAGCAAGTGTTCTCGATATAACCAGTGTGGATGTTGAAGCTGCTGGAACTTCACAAGTGCGAAATACTGTGGACATGATTGGGCATGCTTGCAGAGGATCACAACCACTGCCAACAACTAATAATGAGAGCACGTTGCCCGGAGAAAGAACCAACGCTGAGTAGATGATAGCAGTGGCTGGAGGAGAGTCCTCAGATCATAATGTTGCACTTATCAATGGAATGTTATAGCATTCGATTCGACGATACACATACCATCCACATCACTTTCATCTACAAAAACTGAAATGTTCTCAAACAGTAGAAAACTTGGAAGAAAGCAATCACATTACATATAGAGTTGTGAATGGAAAGTAAATTCCACCATCATTGCCTTCTTCCTTACATCAAGAGACCATTTCACACACAATAGAGAATGTTTCACACACTATCAAAGCGTAATCAACCAACTATTATAGCATTCAATTCGACAATATAGTACCATCCACATCACTTGCAACTACATAAACTGAAATGTTCTCAAACAGTAGTAAACTTGGAAGAAGAATAACCATCCACATGGTGTCATAACACTAATACAGTTCAGTTCATATATCAAAAGTAAGATGCTGAAATCTTGAACAGAGTTCAAACTAAAGCTCAGGTGCCCATTCCTATCCTCTCGCGACACTCCTCTTTCCATTCAACGTTTCTTCTTGCCAAATATGCTAAACTCCGGCACCTGCAAATTAGTTCGGGAGAAACAAAACACAGTTAAGTTAGTTATTCAGCACAAGTGTGTTTCTTGCAAGAAAAAAAAAAGAGCAGCATGTGATCATCATTCAGTGCTTTACCATTCCTTTTGGATTGCATGAAAGGACTTCTTCAAAACGGTCAGGGATTCTTCTAGC
>JAJOOR010025234.1:0-22940 GCA_036250505.1 Solanum acaule | reverse complement strand
AAATGTTTTCTTGGTAAAGAAAGTTTTTAATTCCTTATGGTTTTAGTGTCTATGCGATGAATGAATGCTAAGAGGCTTGTATTAGACCTCTTCGAGGTCGAGTACGCCGGTTACGACTAGGGGGTGATCCCGGGTCGTGACACTTGCATTAGTTATGATGGAAATTTTTTTATGTAATGTTTGGTTTGGTGTACTAAAAATATTATGCATTACATAATTTTTTTAGAAAAAATATTTGTTTACAAAAATATGCTCCACAAATATAGTGGAAAGGATGTAAAAAAAGTTTTTGAGGGCAATTATGTTTTTAATAATGTTAATGCATGCATTAGAACCCATTGCATTACTAATGCATAGAAATAGATGGTATTAGTAATACAGTCTTCAATACACAATAGAGTGTATTACTAATACAATCATTAGTTATGCATAGGTTAGAAAAGTGTACCAAACCAAGTACTAATAATGCATCAAGCTAATGCAAGCATTATTTCTCCAATACACTCTACGAAACGACCCCTAAGGGTTGTATTTATCATCTTGTTTAAGTTTGGGGATATGGATGTAGAACCACCAATTATCTAGTCTATTCTGGTGGTTAATGAGTTTTCGGATGTATTTCCAGATGAGTTTCCTAGTATTCCGCAAGAACGGGAAATTGATTTTGCTATCGATATGCTACCAAGAACACAACCCATATCTATCCCTCATTATAGAATGGATCCTAGTGAGATAAATGAATTGAAGGATCACTTGAAAGATTTATTGGAAAAAGTCTTTATGTGCACCAGTATTATTTGTGAGAAAGAAAGATGGTTCACTAAGGATGTGCATCGATTATCGACAGCTAAACAAGGCAACGATAAAGAATAAGTATCCTCTTCCGAGGATCGATGGCTTGTTTGATCAGCTACAAGGTGATAAGTACTTCTCAAAGATTTACTTGAGATTAGGGTACCATCAGGTACAAGTTTGGGAGAAAGATATTCTGAAGATAGCTTTTAGAACCGTATATGGACATTTTGAGTTTTTTGTGATGTCTTTTGGATTGAACAATGCCCCATTAATGTTTATGGACTTGAATAATAGCATATTCAGGCCTTCTCTGGACATGTTTGTGATTGTATTTATTGATGATATTTTGGTGTATTCACGTTTAAAAGTTGAGCAGGCAAATCATTTGTGAGTAGTCCTTCAGGTTCTTCGAGAGCGGGAACATTACATAAAGTTCTCTAAGTGTGAGTTCTGGTTGAGCTATGTGGCTTTATTAGGCCATATTGTATCAGATGCGGGCATTATGGTTGATACACAGAAGATTGAGGTCGTGAAGACTTGTCCTAGACCCACAACTCCATCACAGGTTTGTGGTTTCTTAGGGTTAGTTGGGTACTACAGAATGTTTGTAGAGGGGTTTTCTTCACTTTTAGCACCACTAACAAAGCTAACTCATAAAGCAATTAAGTTTCAATGGACTGAGGCCTGCTAGCATACTTCCGAGGATCTGAAGGACAGGTTTACATCAGCACCATTCCTAGTCTTGATAGAGGGTTCAGATGTCTATGTAGTGTACTGCAATGCTTCAAGTATTGGGTTAGAATGTGTTTTGATGCAACATGGTAAAGCGATTGCATACGCTTCAAGGCAGATGAGGAAGCATGAGAAGAACTACCCAACTCACTATTTAGAGTTGGTTGCAGTTGTACATGCATTGTAGATTTGGAGACACTATCTATATGGAGTTCATGTTGATATTTTTACAAATCATAAGAGCCTTTAGTATATCTTTAGACGGAAGGAATTGCATCTGCGACAGTGTCAATAGCTTGAGTTACTGAAAGACTATGACATAGATATTTTATATCATCCAAGAAGGCAAATGTGGTAGTCGATGCCCTCAACAATGGGTAGTTTATCCTATTAGGTGTTGAGAGGCGTGAATCAGCTCGAGAACTTCATCAGTTAGCCAGCTTGAGAATCATATTATTAGATGCAAGTGATAGTGGGGTCAAAATTCATAACCCAGTTGTATCATCTTTAATCATGAAAGTGAAGGCACGACAACACGAGGATCCCTACTTAGAGAAGCTCAGAGGCAAGCTCGAGATAAGGAATCTTTAGCCTTTGATATAGAAGGAGATGGAGTCCTCATATATAGAGGTCGATTGTGTATTCCAAATGTTGTAAGGCTTCGACAGCAAATTATGGCAAAGGCACATCATTCCCGTTATTCTATTCACCCAGGTTCGAAGAAGATGTACCATGATATTAAAGAGATCTATTGGTGGCACGAGATGAAGAGGGACACTGGTGAGTTTGTGGCACATTGTCCTAACTGTCAACGGATGAAGGTTGAGCACCAGAAGCCTGCTAGACTGGTCCAAGAGATAGCCATTTCTTTATGGAAGTGGGAGGCAATTAATATGGATTTTATTACTGGTTTACCTCGATCTTGGCCTAAGTTTGACTCTATTTGGGTAATTGTTGATATGCTAACAAAATCAGCCCACTTCTTACCGGTAAAGAGTACTTTCACAACTGAAGACTATGCATGGCTTTATATTTGAGAGATTGTTAGGCTGCCCGGCATCTAATAACAATTATCTCCGATAGAGGGGCATAATTTACCTCTAACTTCTGGAATTCTTTCCATAAAAGACTGTGGACACAAGTTAATCTCAGTACAACCTTTCATCCTCAAACAGATGGCCAAGCTGAGCGCACAATTTTAATGATTGAAGACATGTTATGAGCGTGCATGATAGACTTCAAGGGAAGTTGGGATGACCACTTACCTCTTATTGAGTTTACATATAACAACAATTATCATTCGAGCATCACGATGGCACCTTATGAGGCTTTGTACGATCAGAAATGCAGATCCTATTAGATGGTTTGAGGTAGGTGAGTCAGAGTTGGTTGGACCCAACCTGGTACAATAGACAATAGAGTAGGTTAAGCTCATTCGAGAATGGTTATTGACTACTCAAAGCCGCCAAAAGTCATACTCAAATGTGCGACAAAGAGATTTACAGTTCTGTGTCAATGACTAAATATTCTTAAAAGTCTTACCTATGAAGGGTGTTATGAAATTTTTCAAGAAGGGCAAGCTTAGCCCAAGATTCATAGGGCCATACCAGATCCTTCATAGGGTATGACGAGTGGCTTATGAGTTAGAGTTGCCTTCGAGTCTAGAATCTATTCATAGAATACCCTTCTCGGGTTATCCAGTTGAGGCTATTCAGATCACAAAGGAGTTGTCCTATAAGGAAACTCCAGTTGCAATATTAGATCGACAGGTCCTAAGGTTGAGGACCGAAGGTGTGGCTTTTGTTAAAGTATTGTGGAGAAACAAGAATAGGGAGAAGGTGACTAGGTAAGATGAGGATGGCATGAGATCCAGATATCCTCAGTTGTTTTAGATCCCAGGGTGGTGACAATATCAGTTTAGATTAGTACAGTGAAGTAGGATACCTATTTGGTCTTTTTATTGTTGCTTATTATTGTTGTTGTTGTTGTTGTATTTTGCTCGTACTATTATTGCGGAGCTATGGTGCTTACCTATTTGTATGGTCCTGTGGGGCTCTTAGGTTGGAATCCTCTGCATTTTAGGTTCTTGGATATTCACGGTTATAGAGGATACTTTGCCAAACTTTCGGCAACTACTAAGGACTAACTGTGTGACTTAGATTTTTTATTCGAGGACGAATGTTTCTAAGGGGGGAGGACGTAACACTCCGACTTACCAAAACTCTAACTTAACTCATATCTTCGTGGCAAGACAAAGAGTGATTTATAAATTAATAATGACGTGGTATGTCATATTTTATGTTCTCATGGGTCGTATCTTAATTTTTGAAGTTAAGCGAATTTAGTAATAAAAGTTAGTGAAAGTTATCGCAAGTTCCTTTTTAAGGATTTCTTTGAATTTAGTTCGAATGTCGTGGAGGTTTTCTCCCAATCTAAAATAAGTTAGAGGGCCCACAACCTATCAAATCAAAGGTCTACGAGTCTAATATCCAATGCAACAAACGTTTGTTCATACGACATCAGAACAAAGAGCTATTCGCTTTTTTGTATCGATTGCGCAGCAGAGGCATCTAGTGGGTCCCCTAGCTCGGTGGAACTTTATCAAATAGCATCTTCTTCATTTTTTCTCATTCCAGCTCGTAAGAAACCCACAAAAATTAGAGAAATACTCCTCAAATCATCCTTTTATGTTCATGATATCTTCATGGCTCTTAAACAAAAATTTCCCTGTGTCGCGAGCTCATCATTTTGGTATATTTTTCTTGTGCAATGTAGCTCCGTGAAGGTTGTGGAAGTAGGGGTTTTCTATGGCTTAAGTTTGTTCAGGTGTTTTGGGAGTGTATATAGAAAGGTAAGAACCATCTTTTATCGATTTATAGATACCTTAGGCCTTGGATAGTAATTTACAATAGGAATCCATATCGATTGTCGAATTGTCGTAGTAATTCTTGTACTTAATTTTTGATTGAGATTACACTCCTTTTTTAGTGTTGTAGGGGTACGGGCAGAGGTATTATTCATCATAAACTATAAAGAAAAATGTATGTTAAGGTTATTCATTTCATTCAACGTGTTCCCTTAAAGCTTAGGAGAGATATAATAGGGTTGTTTTCGTTGGTGAACTCGTAAACATAATTGTGAGTGGTTGTCTGATTGAGTTGTTATAATCCTTCACTATTGGGACTCGTAATCTGTTAATAATGGCCCTATGTTGGGAACAACTTAGATACTACTCGTACAAATTGATTATAGCTAAATTGCTCGCCTTTAGCCTATTGAATTGTTTGTTATTGCCCTTGGGGCTATTGTGATTAGTTATAGAGTTATGTCTTGCCTACGGGGATATATCAATGTCAAAGAGGGTTATGTCTTAACTACGGGACTATATTGATGTCAAGGAGGATTATGTGCTGCCTACGGGGTAATATTGATGCCAAAGAGGACTATGTGTGCCTTCATGGCTATATTAATGCCTAAGAGGGATGTGAAATACCTACGGGGCTATGTTGTTGCCTAAGAGGGATATGCGGTGCCTACGGGGCTATTTCATTGACTGAGGGGCTATGTGACTTCCTACACAAACAAGGGGATACCGATAGGGGCATATAGATTGATTTGGCACCTTCTAGGCTTATGTGGGACTAGGTAGGTGGTCTTGTTTGTTGTTTGTACTTGCTGAGCTTATGAGGACTTGGTTAGGTTGTTGTTTGATTATTTTTGTATGTTTAGATTCAATATCAGTTTAGTATGCTTATCTTATTTTTGATTTCCTTACCTGATTACTTTTTGTATATTATGATACTTGCTTATTTAGTCTATTGCGTTTGCTACTCAGTATATCATTACATATTGATGTTCATTGCCTGAGAGCGCTGCATTCATGCATGTAGGTCCCGAATGACAACTAGATAGACCTCCCCAGCAACACGGTTGAGTTTTAGTAGGTTGGCTAGCCCCTTTCCTCCAGAGCTGCCAAAGTTTAAAGGTTTGTTGGACTTTGTTGTATATAGTTTTGTGGGCAGGTCGAGGCTCTGTCCCGACCAAAATTTACTACTCTTAGAGACTTGTAGACTAGTGTTTTGGGTTGTATAACCAAGTTATTGTCCATGTTGACCTTATTTGTTTGTCGGCCGAAGTTTGGTGATGGTTTGGTTTATTGTTTTCATCTGCATAACATTTCTTAGCTTATGTATAGAGATCATGACGGCCCATATATCGTTTACATTTTCCTAGAGATCACGGTGGCCTCGACAATCCAAACAGGATTTATGTGCTAGTTGGCTATTTTTTTATATGAACTGTGGGAGTAGTTATAACCTTTATAGAGTTGTTAACAGGGGCCTTGCCGGCAAGAGCTTATTTTTAGGCCGAGATATACTCATATTTTTTCTTAACTATGTGTGGCTTCTATGTGCTATTAGCGAATGGTTCTGCAGGGTTGGCTCAGGCCCAAGTTTTGGCATTAGGTGCCAGTTGCGCCCCTTGAGTTTGGGGTGTGACACCAATAACATATAAAACTGAACTGAACCAATCGATACACACCCTTATATTTACCTCTATCAATTACTTTTAAAATTTTATTTTTATCATGTGTACTTTTAAAAAATTATACTATTAATTTATTTATTTTAAAGAAGAATTAAAAGTTTTTTCAACTACAAAACTAATCGAGTCAATTACCGTAAAATAATAGGAAAAAGGTCATGCGAGCAAAATAACATAGAGGACTTAAGAATCAGGAACGAATATGGCATCAAATCTATCTTTTGACATGCTTTACTCCGCCAAACCATTAGTATCAACAGGACCTCAAAAAATATTAAGAGTTGCGAATTTTTTTGGGTGGTTTGTTTGACAAAGATGGTCACTTATTTATTTATATATATATATATATAATTTATATTAATATATATAAAAAAAAATATTCAATAAGTAATAATTTATGTATTATATTTTTTATATAATCTACATAAAAAAAAAAATTGCATAACTAATACTCCACTTCATCTGTTCACGTTTAGTTGTTACTTATTTCTAAAATAGATATTCATTTTTATTTGTCACTTTTGAAATATAAAAAAAATAACTATTTTTTTCATGTTTTCTTTGGCCTAAAATACTATTTTTTGTAGCACTTTTCAAGAACCAATACTAAATATTAATTAGCAGAAATAATGTAATCAGATACATATATGACCAGAAAATTTGGCCAGAAATTAAAAAGTTTACAATTTCTTTTTTATTTTAAAATAAACTAATCTTTTTTTCATTTTTTAGTTAAAATGTATTAAAGTTAAAAGGGTAAAAATGTTCAAAAAAGTAAAATAACATAGGTAAAATACCATTCTAGCGAAATTCTGGCCAAATTTTCTGGCCAAAAGGATTTTTTGTTTAGAAGTCCCACATCGGTAGAGGGATGGGAAATTGGTCTCCTTATATGGACTTGGACAAACCTCCCCTCATAAGCTAGTTTTTGGGGTTGAGTTAGGCCCAGGTGTCATATCTTAACATGGTATCAGAGTCAGACCCATCCCAATTTGTTGTTCACCGATGATGGGCCCCCATTTAGAAGTGTTCACGCTCCAGTTGAGGTCTGGGCGTGCGGGGGAGTGTTAAGATGTCCTACATCGGTAGAGGGATGGGAATTTGGTCTCATTATATGGACTTGGACATACTCCCCTCATGAGCTAGCTTTTGAGGTTTAGTTAGGTCAGGTGTCATATCTTTACATGGTATCAGAGCCAGACCCATCCCAAGTTGTTTTCACCGATGTTGGGCCCCCATTTAGAAGTGTTCACGCTCCAGTTGAGGTTTGGACGTGCGGGGGAGTATTAAGAAGTCTCACATAGGTAGAAGGATGGGAAATTAGTCTATTTATATGGACTTGGACAAACCTCCCCTCATGAACTAACTTTTGGGGTTGAGTTAGGCTCAAGTGTCATATCTTAACATTTTTCCTATCAATAATTATTTTTTGAATATACCAAATCAAACAATAACAAATAAAAATGTTGGGATATAGTATTTACATAACTCTTATTTGTTTTATATCCGTGGTAAATGTACGGATAGTGGTAATCCTTTAAAGCTAGCTGGCTATTGTTATTTGTATTTTGTCTTTAGTGAATTAAATGATCTTGTAAAAAAGCTGAAAAAGGTGATTTGATGAATCACAAAATGAAGAATAGAGTATGTTACAGGCACATCTATTTTATTTCCCTCTACTACTTTTCATCTATAGCTTTCTCTTTATGTTTCTAGGATTACTAGCCTACCCACCAACACTCGTACAAAACTTACCCTCTGCACCAATAATACTTCTTCCCTCCCATTCCCATTTTAGCTGACTTTTTTTTTTTTAATTTGTTTTAAAAAATGTGTTATCTTTATTATAATTATAAATAATTTATTTTTACAATTTTCAACAATAGAAATATCAAAAAAGTTATTTTAGATCATTTATTTTTTTTAAATAAATAAATATGATGTTAAATCAAATGGTATAACATCATATAAAATGAAGAAGAGAGTAATTTCTTCCATTAATACGTTTAAAAAGTGATACACTTGTCGAAATTTATAATCACATAGATATCATATATTTTAGACGATAAAATTTTAATTAATGTCTATTTCTTTTTTATTTAAAATTTCATGTAAATACAAATTAAACATGAGTAATAAACATCTAGTTATTCAAATTAAACATGGGTAATAAATAAATATTTCACTACCTAAGTCCTATTTAATGCGAAGTTTTCAAATGAAGAACGATCAAATCCAAACAATAATTGATATAGTGAGTTTACCATTTTATCCCTATTAATTATGATGAATGAATGAATAAAAAACTTAAGATTTTCAAGAAGTTCTACATTTTTCAAAGTAATAAATTGAGGGTATAATAAGAAAAAAATTGTTGTCATTTTTTTGATTTGTCAAAATGAACAAGTAATTAAAAATAAAAAAATAAAAAAAGTGTAATTAGGGACAGAGAAAGTATGAAGCGTTACAATATTTTTCTGTTATGATCATTCGTCCTTGAATGATCAACGTGGGTTTTTCCAAACTCTTAAGTGGCTGGATAAAACATTATTTAAAGTCTCTCAAGGCATTAAATAAATTATGATATTATTGTAAGGGAACCTAAAGATTAATGTAGGAAAGTAATCACATGCACTAATAACATGAGACATTTATTTATAGGTAAAGAATTTCTAATGATTTATCTTCCCAACACCAAGGACTCTATTTTTTGCTTTCTCCCCCAACATAAGGTAAAGACCATTATTATTTATAGGCTGTTATGAATGGAAAGAAGGTAGGGTAAAAATATGTAATATTTCATTTAATTATTTTGACAAATTAATTTTATGTGTAAAATGACTATTTTTACACATAAAATAGTCATGTTGTTATGTGTTTCAAAAATAGTTAGTATGGTCATCAATGCGATCAGGTGAGATTTTGATGGATTTGAGCCTTATGAGTTGAGTTATATTAAAATGATTAATTTTGGTCAACATTTCATCATTCGAGCGTCGGATTAGAATTCTATTAGTTTCATTGAGTCTGAAAAGTCGAGTTTGGTTTAGTAGGATGGTCAGTTAGAGTGTCGAGACCTTAGGTTATAATTTGGATATTTAGGTAAAAAGTTGAAATTTTGTCCTATATGGGTTTCGAGGGATATTACGGTCATAAAAATCCTTTTTATTGAAATCCAACGATGTCATTGGTTCCAAAATATGTTCTATGATGAATTTACACTATTGGTTCGTGTTTATAGGGTTTCGGATGAGTATTGAGGGTCAAAAAGATTTAAAGGTTGTTGGTACACACTTTTAGCGACGAAAATGAGTTTTAGCAACAAATCGATGAGTTAAATATCTATTCGAACCCATTTCGAATTTTTGACATTTTGAGAGCTAGAAAGATCCGTTTGAGGTGATTTTTTATGCGTTTTTCTTTCATAATCATTGGGTATGTATTTCTAACCCTATCTTACTCTTTTCCCAAGAATCTCTTTCATATTTCATGGTTTCTACCCACAAAGTGTAGATTTTAAACCCCCCAAAGTAGAGAAATAAAAAATTGTTGATATGAAGATTGATTTGGAATGAGTTTTCAATGATTTTTGAGATTTAGGGTCCTTGTATTGTGGGTAAACTGATTTTGAAGAAGTACATTGATACTTGTACTTTTTTGTAATTTGAAGCATTTTTTTAAAAAAAGATTAGTCAAACACAATTTGCTTATCAAAAATACTTTTTCAAATGAAATAAAACTTTTTTGAAAGCACTTTTCTAAAAAACTATTTTCAAGTGGTTCTAAAAATAAGTAGATTTTCACATAAATTTGTGTTTAGTTAATTCATTTGAAAAATGCTTGTGAAAAGCAAACTGTGTTTAGGTAATCGTACTTTTGAGAGTCATATTACAAAAAAATGATAAGTATCAATCCACTTTTAGTATTAAGATTATTCATATAGAGAGATTATTTTACGTATCTATTATAAAAAATTTAATTTTATTTTTATTTTTATTTTTATTAAATTAAAATGTACATATTCAAATTATCAATCACAATTATAAATAGATGAATAAAAAATAAATTAAATATTGATATAATATTAAGATGATGATTTAAATATGATTAAAAAATATCAAGCAAATTAAATTTAAAATTATTTCACAAATTAAATCCACCACAAAATAAATAAATATAATAGATATATTAATAATTATGTACATATGGTATTTTTGTGTTTCAATTTAAGTGTTTTTTTTCTTTTTTTTTGGTTGGAAATGCTACGGAAAATATCTCATTACGAACACTTGTACGGAGCTCACCAAAGTTTGAGGCGTGTCGGACACTGTCCATAAAGTTATTGCATCCGATATAAATGTATTTTGAGGATTCAACAAGCTTTGCTAATATAAAACTATGAGTTAGAATGTAACAAAAATTAAAAAGAAAACCTAGCCTAACAAAGTATAGACCGGAGAACTCTGTTCTAACAAAAGGAATACATATTTCCTCCTATCCACAACGACAAGAACATTATATATTAAAAATGGGTAATGCCTCTAAGAATGTTGACCTCATTATTGGAATGGATTAATAGGAATATCAATAAAGATAAAGAGTTTAATGTATTTAGGATATTAAAGACCATAGTCAATTGACACTTTTATGGACATTCAATAGCTATTTAGGAATGGAAATTAAGATTGTCAACACAATCCTTTCACAAAAGGAAAGTCACTACAACTATTCAATTGTAGAATCAATTATCTATTGCTCCCTCTATCCCTAATTACTTGGTCACTTTTTCTTTTTTTAATTGTTCTTAATTACTTGTCCATTTTGACAAATCAAGAAAGAACGATTTTTTTACCTATTATACCCTCAATTAATTACTTTGAAAAGAGGTAGAACTTCTTGAAAATCTTAAGTTTTTAATTCATCCACTTCATAATTAATATGGGTAAAATGGTAAAGTCACTATGTCAATTATTGTTTTCTTAATAGGTGTGTCAATTCAAAAGTGGACAAGTAATTAGGGACAAAGGGAGTATTTCCTTAGTTCTTTTTTATATGTCGTCCTTACTATAAATAGTTAGTCCATAATATTTATCATTTCATAAAATCAATACATAAATTACAATATTCATCCCATTTTATTTTTGTGAGTTATTAACCTTAAAAATATACATTTGACCAATATAGAAAAACTAAGTAAATAATTCAAACACTTAAATGAGAAGGGAAAAAATAAGACTGTACGATAGTGTGCAGACAAATTCATTACTTAAGATTTTATTCCCTATACTCACCTTTACACCTTTACTTGTCTTGTTTCTCTTCTTTAAGAGTCGGTTTTACTTATCTTAGGAGAAAAATTGAATTAGAATAATTTAAAATTTTAAAATTACAATTTTAAATGTTTAAAAACGGTATAAAAATACTATAAGTTATATTCTTCCCGTATAAGTATGATGATAAATATATTTTAAAATATTATTTATAGTCTATATATCAGTTGACTCTTAAAATTCAAAACGTTAGTTAAGGCTCAACCTAAGAATGAATAACTTGATTATTCATTTATTAATTTTATATATTGTTTGGTTTGTTAATAGAATAAAAATTATTCATGTATATATTTTATACAATGTTTGTTGATAAGTTTCAAATGTTGTATAAAAGGTAGTCATATAATAATTTTATATTCTCTATGTCCCTATTTACTTGTCTACTTTTTATTTGACACGCTTGTAGATATTGAAATTTTGTGAGACTCTACAATATGTGTTCAATTCGAATTGGGACTCTAGAAGGTGTGTTCAATTTCAATTAGAATTCTTGGAGGTTACTCAACCCTAAACCCTAGTTAATGCCTATATAAAGTGTACTAAATTTCCTTAAAAGACATCTCGAAAATTCCATTAAGAGATCAAGATCTCGATATATTCCACAAAAGTCATGAAATATTCATATAGAAGTCAAATCTAAATCATCCTAGTTCAAAAAATACGCCACTAACGGCCCTCTAATCATGGATAAATCTTAGGAGAGTAAAATCAAGGGAGGAACAGAATTGTACCCGCAATCTTGATGAATAAAGTTATGTTTCTTCTTTTTTTATTGTGATTGCAATTCATTTTCTGTCACTTTAAAATATGTTACAAACAACGCTTATTAAAGAAATAATATTGATAGAGTGAGTTAACCATTTTATCCCGATTAATTGATAGAATGCCAAAATTAATTTACTCATTAAAGATGTTCTAACTTTTAAAAAAATATTAACTCTCTAAATAAATTGAGGATATAATAGGTAAAAAAATATTGTCTTTTCTTGATTCGTTAAAAATGACAAGTAAAAAGGGATAACAAAAAAGTTAAAATTGAACAAGTAAAAAGGGACATAGAAGTACAATGTTTGATTGTGTCTTAATAATTCTACATAATTAATAATTATTGCACTTAATAGAAAATTTAAATATAATTTTATACGAGTAGAAGATAGAATACATTATGTAGTTATTAATTATAAATGATTTAAAATAATAAAATTAGATATTTAGCTCTATTAATTAACATTCAAAATCTTTTTTTAACTGTAAAAAACTATAGTATTTATTTATTTTAAAGAAGAGTTTGAAAGCGCTTTCAGCTACTAAACTAATCAAGTGGTGTAAAATATTTGGTGATGCGAGCAAAATGTGTTATTGTATTGTGTGTGTTGGTGTATTGTATTTAATGCCCTTGTAGAAAAGCTGTAAAAGGTAATTTGATGAATCATAGTCTAATATTTTAGAGAAAAGACATAAATTCCTCCTTAAACTTATATCGAAAAGTTAGTTACACATTTAAATTATTGTAGAGATCTATTATACATCAAATTTTATTCAAAGTGATATTAATATCCCCTTAAAAGGTGACATGGCAGAGAAAAGTGTCTTTACTTTCCTTAAGGTGCCTGAAAAGAAGAAAATATAGGTTAAAATGATAAATTTGAACACGTGACACTATTTTATTGGTCATTATACAATTAAGTATTATAAATTCCAATATATTAATTATGTCAAATTTTTTTCTTTTTATTGGTGGCCCCAATTTCTTTAAAGTTTTTACATTATCTTTTTTTGAGTTCTTCTTCTTCAACAATTCATTGTCATTTGTTGACATTGATGATTTCTTCTCTTTATCCTCATGGAAGCATATCCAATGCACTATCTTTAAAAAGAAACTCTAAAAAGAACAATTGTTATCTCAAGTTGTGACGTTAAAAGGATCAAACAAACATAGAATTAAAACAAAAATTTAAAAAGATCTACAGTCATGTCCTCACTTTCGTTGAGTCAATACTCATAGCTCGTACTCTCTGTTTTTTGAGTTTTCCGTGGGACTCCAAAAAAGCTCTTAAAATTTTCACCCAAAAGGGAGCAACAAAACAAAACAAAATCTATGCCAAAGTTCGCATTTTTTCTACTCGAACTCACCGGAGAAGATCACCGGAAAAAATCATGAAAAAGATAATGACTTCTATTGAAAATTCTATCACATCTATACATAAGATTCATGATTCTATTGCTTAAATTTATCAAAAATCCATCAAAGAAAAGGATTTCTATCTTTGTCGTTTTTAGAGATCTGAAGTTCACATGCAACAATGGTGTTGTCCCGCCACTTATCGTCGTCGCCAACATCTCTATACTTCATAATCGTCTTATTGGCTCTCTTTCTCTTTTCAAATTTCTCGTTTTCATTCAATTTATGAATATAAAAGGAGGAAGAAATTAATTTTAAAAAGAGAGAAATGTATGTGAGAGGAGGAAGATTGCCAGGTTTCTACTTTTTGCAGAACTCTAAAAAAAATTAAAGAAAAAAAGATTTTAAAAAATTAAAATAATATTATTTACGTGTCAAAACGCGTGTATAACACATTTTTGCGCAAAAACTGAGAATGTCTTCGAAAGGGGCTATTAATATCACTTTAAACAAGATTAGGTGTGTAATAGGTTACAATGATAGTTTAAACGTGTAACTGACTTTTCGTGACAAGTTAAGAGTGAAATTTATGCCTTTTCCCTAATATTTTATTTCCCTCTTCTCTTTCTTTGCATTATTAGCCATCTCTATCTTTCTAGATTCAAAACTTACCCTCTGCAATAATACTTCTTTCCTCCCATTTTACATCACATTTTTTAATGTCCTTAAAAGAAAGTGTTATTTTATTATAATTCAAAATTATTCTTTTTACCTTTAATAATTTTCAGCCACAAATTATTTTAAACAAGAGATATATAGAAAGTAGTTAAGGAAAAAATAAAATTGGATCAATAACGAAATTGAAATGAAACTTGGGCCCGAAGAAATCTAGTTATAAATAACCCCACAAAACCCTATTAGTCACCCAAAACTTTCTCTGCTTGTGAGGGTTTTCATAAAATCTTCCTCTCCTAGTTAGGATTTTCAGAAAAACTTCCTTTCAGATGTCTTCCACCAGAGAAGTTGTCTGTACTTATGCTTGCTTGATCCTTCACGCTGATGGCCTTCCTGTTACTGTAATGCAATCGAGATTTAATTTTGATTATTTTAGTAGATCCAGTCTTTTTACTTTTGTATTTATGTATTTTTTTTTTCCTCCATTTAGGCTGAGAAAATAGCTACATTGGTGAAAGCAGCCAATGTGAAGGTGGAATCATACTGCCCCAGCCTTTTTGCAAAGCGTTGTGAGAAGAAAAATGTGGAGGAGCTTATCATGAACGTTGGGTCGGGTGGATCCGTTGTTTCTACTGGCGTTGTTGCCGTTGCTGCTCCTGCTACTGGTGAAGATGCTGCAATAGCACCTGCTGCTGGCGAGAAAAAGGTATGTTTCTCTCTTAAATACGATTTGATTTGGTTTTTGTATAATAACTCCATTTGTTTCCCCTTGCACTATTGTTAAATTTCTCATTGTTGTTTTTTTGTGAATTTTAATTTCAGGAAGAGGCAAAGGAAGAGAGTGATAATGAGGCAATGTTTAGCTTGTTTGATTAGAGTTCCTTTCAGTGTTTTGTCCTTTTAATTTGTCTACAACTAAGAATTTTGATGCATATTGTTCTAATTGTATCAATCGGCCTATCTAGTATTTTCTTGTAATTTCTATTTCAATGGTAATCAAATTGTCGAACAAGAGTCCAGCGTGCTAAAATCAACTGCCAAAACTATGTTATATTGTGACTATCAATATCAATATCAACATCTTACTAGTTTATGTTTAATACTTTCATTTAAATATTGTTCTTATACATTACGGCTCACATGGACATGACATTGCTACTACTCCTAGTATTAGTATTACCATCTAATCGTTGCTCGTTCTTCTTACTTCAATTCACAATCAACAACATGATTTGAATCTATCATTTATTTAATTTAATATGTAATTTCTTCCTGCATCAAATTACAATCAACAACATGATTTTGATCTATCTTTTATATCAAATGAAAATTTCATAGACCTCCTCTCGTTGTTACAAAAAGCTTCCTTATTTTGATTTTTTTAAACAATACTTTTAATCTATTTATTTATAATGTAAATAATTATGTTTTGACTAATTTTTCTTTTCTATTAAACTTTTATGAATATCCTTTTTAATAAAACATGATTTCTCCAGTTGAAAAATCATGTCCTTCTAAGAACCATACTAATAAAAGAAAGGCAAGAAAATCCATTAGATACTTATGCACTAAAGAGTGAAATTAAAAATGCCTTACTTGAATTCGTCTGCTGCTTATGTACAATTTTCATAAAGCAAAGATATGCGCACACACCCCAATAAAACAATTGCCGTTTACGCCTTCGCGGAAGATAAAATACATAAAGCATCATCCCAAATTGGATGATTGCTCTTCTAAAACAAGGGAAATGCTAGTGGACAATGAAAGAAAAATTGAATGGGCTATATATTATTTTTTGAATGAAATGATGATTAGAAAGGTGTTGGGGGACGATGGAAGGAAAGGAAATCATTTTTTTTGTACTTCTGAAGAATCTTTAAAGAAGATATTGATAAAGTTAGTTATTTAGAAGAATTTATCATGAAAAGGGTAAATTAGTCAAAATATAGTTATTTACATTAAAAATAAATAGATTAAAAGAGTTGTTATAAAAATATCAAAATAAGAGATGTTTCTGTAATATTTTAAACCATGAGGGAGGTTAATGTGATAGAGCGAAACTTGAGGGGAGGTCTATAAAATTATCCCTTTATTCAATTTGATATGTAATTTCTTTTTACGTTTCCACTAATACCTAGTCAATAATGAACCTAGATGCCTTCTTTAGGTCTAATTCCTATAATTTTGATTAAAGCAAATCTTACTTGTTCATAACCAACTAATCTAGCCCTGAAATATATAACATGATCCTTTCTTTAACTAGTCATCTTGGTTGGATCCCTCAAGTCAAGGAGCACTCTTTTCTTTGCTAATTTAAGTTCAATATCATTTTTCGCAATACGAGCTTTGTTTTCTTTGCTAATTTTAGTTCAATATCACTGTTGGTAACAAATAGGATCTCTGTTTTCTTTGCTATAGTTGATGTTGTAGCTTTGTCCAATGCTTGAAGACTTTCTCAAAAAATTATGTAATCCTCTTTTTTATAGTTGTAGGTGAGAGACTGTCCAAATGTGGATGAACTCTTTTGCCTTTTTGTGATTGTTTCATGTAAGTCATCAAATATGCTATGTGATAAAGTTGGTTTTTGATTGGTTGATGAACTTTGACCATGATTGCTATATCATTTGAACACATGACATCCTCTTGTTTGTCTTGAACTTGACTAGGATGCCAAGTCACCTTTACACGTGGCGTGAGCTTAGGCCTCGAGATGAAATGGACCTTGAACTTAAAATTATTAAAATTGATTTATTCATTTGTGAAACTCAAATTAATTATTCAATCCAATCGAACACGAATTTAATCCAAATTTTGTGTGAATTGAATCCAACAAAATTTATATGTCTATAGATATTTCTTACTTCAAGATTTGTCAAGGGTAGATTTATTGAAATGAGACAAGACTTGATGTACCCGAAATCAAAGAGCCAGCACATTTCTTTCTCCTTTTTCTTTATGTGTGTTCACACTTGCTTGTACATCATTTTGATTCCAAGATAGCTATGATCACTTCCTTTGCAAAGAATTTCATTTTTAATTGTAGAACAATTATAATTTGTAGTGTATTCCATGTAGGACGATGGGATTAATCTTTTCACTTGCAAATTGACATTTAAACAAAAAAAATTGAATCCTTCTCGATAAGTATTGACAAATTCCAAACTTAACAAACTTCATGTAATTATTTTTCGTAATTTAGCAATTCCAACACTAAAATTGATGTCTTCTCTAAGGTCCAGAAAGTGTGGTGGAGTATTGTCCACCAAATTCATCTCATCTGTGATTTTACAACAACAATTATTTTTTATTTGGACACAACTTTCTCACATCTTGTATTAGTTTTGGAGTTCTTTTGATAACCCTAAGGTCGTTTGTGTCACGACCCGATTCCTCGAGTAATGATGACAACTACTATACCCACAAGTAGGTAAGGAAATTCGTAACCCAGAACGGCAAGTAATGAGTAAAAGGGTAGAACTAGATAAAATTAACACTAAGCAATAAATTGAGACATAAATGGAAGAAAGCCCAAAAATCTATAAACAATAGAATCCCTCCCACAACCTGGAAGTCACGAGTATAAAGCTGTCTAATATGAAAATACAAGTCCCAAAAGTGGACCACAAAAATCCGTCTCAAAGGCAAAATACTAGCTAAACATATATACAAAAGAGACAGGCTGATCCAAGACGCCAAGTGCTCACCCTCGTCTTCGATCCCCAAAAGCTGCAAAAGATGGCACAAGCGATCACCACTGCTAGTTGGTACTAGGACCTACATCACAAAAAAGATGCAGAGTATAACATAGTATCGAAACAATGGTATTCAATAGGTATCATAGGCCGATTGAGCAAGAAAAGTAAAAGCAATATGAAAATATAGAATCTAGACAAAAACAAAGGTTAAAGAGGATATGAAAGGAAACACACAAGCATACCGAAAGTACATCTAAGTACAACTAAACTTAACCTAGTTGGACCCCATAAGCTCAAAAGATAAAACTCATGTGCAAGTTTAAATAAAATCGGAATGGAATCCCATAAGCCTGATAGGTACACATAATAGCTAAGACTACAAGAGTGAAGTGCCTCGAATCAAGATCCAATATGTATACGCCGGGCCTCGAACCTTAAGTGATGGCCTCTAACCAGAGTAACAACCTCGAACCATAATCATCAGCCTCAGACTAGAAGTAACGGCCTCGAATCGTAATCATCAGCCTCAGACTGGAAGTTACGACCTTGGACAGTAATCATCGACCTCAAACAAAAAATAATGGCCTTAAAATGTAAACATTAGCCTCAAATAAGGAAATAACGACCTCAAAACATAAATATCGGCCTCAAACAAAAAATAACGAGCTCAAACCATAAACATCAGCCTCGAACTGGAATAATCATAGTGTCTAGTCAATTCCCATCCCAGCTAGCAAGAGTGACAAGGGACATGTCGACTTTGAAGAGGATCTCAATATTAGAACTAAGTCACCGTGGAACAACGTTCACCCACAAGCATAAACAGAAGGCTCCAAGCCTAGGACAATCCAATCTCAAGTCACCGCGGAAGCATAAACCTCTGGTAATGCATCCGAGCCGTAGAGATAGGGGTAGAAGACATAAAGTCTATAAAGCTGTGAAATCGCCTAACCTAAGGCTCATAATATTAGAATCAAGTCTGCTATTCCAGTTTACAAGGATCTACTCCATCCGAAACGACGCCGGAGATGAAACAAGACTACAAGACTCGCGAGTCTAAGGCAACACTAGTCTATCCAAGATTATGGCCGGATATGGACAACACAACAAGTAACAACACTCATAAACCCAAACTAGCATGGTACTAAGCCTGAAATAAATGTCGATCAATCCTAAAACATAGTATCAAAGAAGAGAAATAAGAATTACTAGGTACCCATCCCCAATTCGCTATAATCATCATGCATTCACGCATTCAAGCTCAATCTAATTAGGAAGGAAGCCGTAGCCTACCAGTAGGCCTACCGCATGCGCTCCAAATCACAAGGCTGAAGATTTTCCTTTTTGAATAACCTCCGAACACTGCCGCACTATCAAAAATAGGATCACAACGTTAGTACAGTCATTTAGACACAAAAAAAAAACATAAAATAGAAATGGACTAATTTTGGAATCAAATAGAAATTGTGGGACTCACACCGAAAATTTTGAAATTGACTCCGTCGAGAGGTCCTAAACCATGCCCCGAGCTTGTGTTCCAAAATTGAACACAATTCGGGGCCCGGAACAACAAACAACAACAACATGCAAGAACTCCATAATTTAACTCAACTAAAGAACAAGAACAACAACTTAAAACAAAATTTCACCTTGAAGGGAGGTTCACTAACACTTCCCGGTCAGTCCCCAATGTAGTCTCAATAATTCTGGATGCATGGGACTTAGAATCACCCAAATTCAAACTAAAACGAGAGAGAAATCACCAATTGAACTTTAAAATTAATGTTGCCATCGCGACTGGACTTTAATTAAGACCAGGCCGCTCTCTTCTTTGCAAACACGAAGGATCCTCCGCGAATGCATGCCTCGCAAATCCAACAAGGTCCCCATGATCGTGGCCAAAAAAGAACCAGGGTCCCGCAATCGTGGCAGGGACCCGTGAATGCGACCCCCACGAATGTAACCTCCCCAATACCTCCCCGTGAACGTGGACAAAAACCCGCAATTGCAGCCATCAGGTCGCCTGACCTCCACGAACGCGGCCAAGGACCCACGATTACAAAGGTCATTTCAGGCCTGCACCAACAAATGCATATCAGCTAGTTTTGGCAAGTTTGAAATCTCTGATGGGGCATTTCGAATTCGTTCAGAATCCCGTGCACGCAAATGAGATATGAAGCCCTACCAACTTCGATATTCTGGCCTCAATGAAGCAGTCGAAATTCCCATATGGGGTCATCTCTGCGAAAATTAAGTCCCATCCCCAAACTTCATTTTAATCCAAAATCCACAAGGGGGTACGAAATTTGCTGGAAGCCTCGGGATCAAAACGAAGGGTCATTCTAGACCAAACTCAATATTCCAGAGCTAACCGTGCTGACGAAATTCTTACCTGAGCTCGTTTACTCAAAATGTTGACTAAATTCAAACTTAGGCCTTAACTTGAAAGTTAAAACACCTAATGGCAATACTCACACTAAAAGCCTCGGGAGTTGTGCCGATCATTAATAGCCTAAATGACCCTTTCGGAGTTGATGGAATTATTAGAATTTGGATTCTGAGGTCATCTTCTTGAAATTTTGATCAAAACTGACCGGTCAAGGTTCAAGAACACCAAAACTCACATAAAAACCAAACAAACAGCTTGGTGATCAAACTGTCAGTCCCAGCAAGTCATAAATGACTTGGGGTCGCTATAGGAACACTCTAAATGATGAATAGGAGGCATAAATATAGAAATAACCTAGAGGTCTTCACAATATCCACTACTAAAAAAGACTTCCATCCATGAAAGTAAGAATCGAGAAGTACTTGAAGGATCAAAGAATCCAAAAAACTGCTTATGCATATCATGTTCGGTCTCTTAGGTAGCCTCCTCAACAAGACAATGCCTCCAACGAACATTAACTATAGGAATTGCTCTCGAACGCAACCGCCACACATCTCTGACTAGAATGGCAATGTGCTCCTCCACGAAGGTTAGATGGTCATCCAAATATACTGCATCATACTGAAGCACATGAGACTCATTAAGAACATATCGATGCAACATCGAAACATAGAAGACCGGGTGGATATATGAGAATATTGAAGATAGAGCCAACTCATATGCAACCTCACCAACTATCTGGAAGATCTCAAAAGGCCTAATATACCTAGGGTTAAGCTTGCCCCACATCCCAAATCTCATCACGCCCTTCCTGGGCGACACAAGGAAGAAGACTCTTTCACCAATTGAGTTGTCCGCCTAAAATTAACATAACTCTTGTGCCTACACTGAGCTGTTTAAAGCATATCCTAAATCACTCTCACCTGTGCCAAAACCTCCTGAATAAAGTCTATACCACATGGTCTAGGCTTTGTGGACTCAAACAAACCAATCAGAGAGCGACAACGCAACCATATAGGGCCTCGAACGGTGCAATCTGAATGCTAGAGTGATAGTTTTTGTTATACGCAAACTCTGCCAAAGGTAAGAACTGATCTCATTGACATCCAAACTCAAAAACACATTCCTGCAATATATCCTCAACAACCTTAATAGTACGCTTTGATTGACCATCAGTCTAAGGTCAACGCGAGTGCCCAACTCCTCCAAAAGCTAGAAGTGAACTGAGCACTCCGATCTAATATAATGCAGACTGGTACACCATGAAGACGGACACCTCTTGAATGTAAATGTGGTCCAACCTCTCGGTGTTGAATGAAGACTGAACATGGAGGAAGTGTGCTGACTTGGACAATCGATCAACAATGACCCAAATATTGTGAACTCATCTAGAAGTCTAAGGCAAACCCGTCTTTAAGTCCATGGTGAAGCAATCCCACTTCAACTTTGGAATGGGTAATCTTTGAAACTCACCACCAGGTCTCAAATGCTCGGCCTTCACGTGCGGGCAATTGGACAGATTGTCTGGGATATCTCTCCTCATGCCACTCCACCAATTATGCTGCCTTATGTCACGATACATCTTTGCGGTGCCCGAATAGATAAAGTATCTAGAATCATAGGCCTCCCGAAGTATCACCTTGATCAAACCCCCTACTCTCAAAACACAAATACGACATGTAAACCTCAAAACCCCATTTAAATTTACGGTATCCCGACCAACATCACCCTCTAACACCCGATCTTGAAGTGTCACCAAGGCCTCATAGTCTAAGACACGCCTAGAATCAGAAACATCCAACTGAATCATCTAATTAGCTATGGACTGAATGTTCAAAGCTAAAGGTCGCTCAACAGTAGAGAATAAGGCTAGACTACCCATAGGCATCCGCTACCATATTCACCTTGCCCGAATGATAGAGAATTGATAGGTCATAGTCCTTCAGAATTTCAATCCAACGACGCTGCCTCGAATTAAGGTCAATGTGGCTGATAATGCATTCAGGACTCATGTGATCACTGTAGATCTCACAACAAACTCCATACAGGTAGCGCCTCCCAATCTTAAGCGCAAAAACCACTGTCGCCAACTCCAAGTCATAAGTGGGGTAGTTGCACTTATGTAGCCTAAGCTCCCTCGACACATAAGAAATAATCCGGCCCTATTGCATCTAACACACAACCCAAACCAACGTCGTATGCGTCATAATACACCGTGAAGCACTCACCCTCAATCGGAAGAGTCAATATAGGATCAGTAGTCAACAACTCTTTAAGCTTCCAAAAGCTCAACTCACACTCCTCAGACCACTCAAAAGTAACATCAAAGTGACTCAAAGTGGGCCTAGCCCAATCCCAAATAGCCTCAATCTTCACCAGATCTACCATGATGCCATCCTTGGGCACAACATGCCCCAAGAATGCTATAGACTCAAGACAAAATTCCTGATTTGAGAACTTGGCATAAAGTAGTTGATCTCTCAAAGTCTAGAGCACACTCCTCTTATGTTGTTCATAGGGGTGTTCACGGGTTGGTTTGGGTCGGTTATTGGTCAAAACCAAAACCAAACCAACTTAATCGGTTTTAAAATTATCAAAACCAAACCAAACCAAATATAATATGCATTTATCGGTTTGGTTGTTTTCGGTTTTGGTTT
>JAJOOR010025233.1:0-25181 GCA_036250505.1 Solanum acaule | reverse complement strand
TTTTTTGGGCCCCCCCCCCCCCCCCCCCCCCAAATAATAATTTCTATGCACTATTTATAGATGTAGGAAACCCTAAATAAAATAATTGAGTACAAATTAAATTAGGAATCCAAAATCAAAAGGAATTGGATTCCTTTTTTTTTCGCCGCGTGAACAGTAATACCGCCGCCTCAACTTAATTCTGCACCATTCACTTGCTGCCACGTGGCAGCAGCAAGAAGCAAGCGTAAAATTGAATTTCCACAATTTGCAGCCGCCATTTCCTTTTATATATAAATATATTATTTTATTAAATTTAATCCATTAAGTTGTCTGTTTGATTTCGTTCTTCAACCTTTCATCTTTAATTCGTTTTAGCTTCAAACTTCTCCAATTTTCCACCAATTTAATCCTACAAATTAAATACCCAATTTAGCATAATCCATCAAATTAATGCTCAAAAAGGACAAATATAAATAATAAATGTGAGGAAATAATGATTAAAAATATGTATTTTTAGCCTCACATCACTTGTTTGACTTGAATTGGCCATGACTACCATATTTATCTCATCTACATTCCTTCGGACCTAACCTTCAACCAAGAGTAGTCTAGATATCGGAAGTCTAGAGAAGAATACATAATAAGACTAAAATATTAAAGGTCATGAGAAGGAGTAACAGTAAAATCGTACTATATGTTTAAGACGTAATTAGGATTAAGCTGCAAGTTCAACAATCATTCGCATCTCTAGTAATTACTTGTCAGTTCAAGTCAACCTTATGCAAAGCTTCCACCAAAGCTGGTACTATGCAGTCGATAGTAGCTTGGCGTAGGTCATGTTGTGGCCATTAGCACTATTTAGTAGTACCTTCCTCTACAGCCAGTTTGGCAGACTGTAACAGCTCTAGCATGGCTATAGCCAACATATAGTAATATATCAGTAATTTGAAATATTACGTAAAAGACAAACAAAGAAACTAGAGGAGAATAAAGTAGGCATAAAATAAATTCACCTGACTTCTCAATGGAAACATAATTTCAGAAACGGGACAAATATTGGAGTGACTTGTTCCAAGAATCTGTTAGAGAGAGCACACTTTTATTAGTTAATTATATTCTCAACAATGCCAATGAGCTAAGGGAAAGTTTCTGCCCTTGGATTGACCAGGTTGACATCACTAACTACATACATGTTCTATATGCTATTGAGCGAAATCTTGTATTGCATTTCAAGTTAAATAAGTATTTTTTTGATGAGATGTCAACACACTTCATGATATCAGAGCAAGAAGAGGCCGTGGGATCAACACCAATCATATCAAAAAGAATTTTTATGTGCTTGACCCATAAAAAAAAGAATCAGGCTCGCGCGTACTGGGGCAGATTGAGAATATAATTAACTTATAAAAGTGTGCTCCATAAAAAAAAAGAATCAATCCTCTATAACTGCTTAACCTTTTAGATGAGATGGTCACACACTTCAACAAGCATAGCGTATTAGAAGTTGTAGCCTTCTCCTCTACAACATTGTTTAGGGGGAGAATTTGTGAGACACAAGTGTTACGTTAACACTTGTGTGAACTTCCTTGTATTCCGAGGGAATTGTATGAGGTTATTCCTCTCCATATTTTGTACTCTCTTTTATATAGTGGATTGCTTATCTCCTCTTATAGACGTAGGCCGATTGACCAAACCACATTAATTGTTTGTATCTTTTGGTATATTTCTCGTTTGTTTGCTTACTCATGGTCTTTCGAGGTTTGCATTGCTACCTTGACACCTGATTATTTTTGGTCCTAACAAGTACTTTTCCCAGTGCTCCTCTTAAAACATTAAATACTAACCACCAGTTGCGTTAGTGTGGTAGAGATTTGCTCCATACACTTCCTGACACTATATTTCTACTTCCCATACTTACCATAGGGTAACTTGAAATTGCTCAAAGGTACACGTTTAGTAGTATTGTCATTCATGGAATTTAACCTTGAGTCTGCAGAAATTGTTTGGCACACAGTAGAGTATTTCATTGCTTACAAGGTGATGATGGGCCTAATTTGTGGCTCTCTTATGGGAATTTCTACATTAGAAGTTGATGCGATGGTAAGATCCATTCATATTTCTTAATGGTTAAGTTTGAGTTTTAATGGTTCTCCCATGGATGTTACCATTGCATCCGCTTCTAATGCAGCATCTCTAGTAAGAGAGCCACATATTAGGCCACCATCACCTTGTAAGAAATGAAACACTCTACTGTGCGCCAAATAATTTTTGCAGACTCGTGGTTAAATTCTACGCATAGCAATGCTAATTAACATGTACTCTGAGGAATTTCAGGCCATAAAGCCACAATAGGAATGTTGGAATTAATGCATCCACATCAATGTTTAGTCTTCCAATATTATCTCTTAGTTTTTCAGGAAGTCCTTTAGGAGTTTGTAATACATGTATCCAGATAATTGTGATACATGTATCTAGTTATTTGTGCAAGACCTTTGATTTTACATTTTACTAGTATAAATAGAGATTTAATTGATGATTCTAATCATCTCAAGTGGCCTTAAGTAGACTATATAAAACTTGAGCATTCTCTAAAGATTGTATTCTCCTTCTATATTTCCTACAAATTGATATCAGAGCAGGTTTTCTTTCTTAATCTGAGGTTAGGTGACGAAAAAAATATGGCATCCAAAACAAATGAAGGTGTTGATTCTTCAGTTGTTCTTACTCCATTTATTGATGGAACTGATTTTGAATACTGAAAGATAAGAATGAGAACATATTTGAAAGATGAAGGTTTCTGGACTATTGTTGCAAATTGTTTTGAAGAGCCAGAAAATGATGGTGAACTTAAAGCAGCAGAGATGAAAAATCTTGAGGCTAAGTATCGTCAAGATACAAAAGCCTTGAGAAAAATCCAAATCGGAGTCTCAAGAGCATATTTTGCAAAAAAGGCTACTTGCGAGACTCCAAAACAAGCTTGGGAGTCTTTGGAAACTGAGGTGTATGGTGACGAAAAGGTACACACTATAAATCTTCAAACTCTTAGAAGAGAGTTTCAAAATTTGAAGATGATAGAATCTTTACAAAAAAAATGAATATTGCACAAGAGTCATGAATATTGTCAATGAAATGAGAAATCACGGTGATACAATTTCTGACCGACAAGTCGTGGAAAAGATTCTAATTAGTGTCACATAAAAGTATGAGTACATTGTTACTACCAATGAGGAGACGAAAGATATTTCTAAGATTTCCATCAAAGAGCTAGTTGGATCGTCTCGTGCACATGAGAAGCGAAATTTTTTTCGTGAAGATCAACCCAAAGAGACGGCTTTCCAGTCTAGAACAAATGAGAATTCTCAAAATTTCTCAATAAATCAACAGAAGAAGAATTACAATCCAAAAAGGAAGCAGGATAATGATGAATCTTCTAAGAAGGTTGAAGAAAAAAGTGAGAAAAGTTCTAGTCATTTTTGTAAAGTTTGCAAAAAGACTAATCACAATGCAGAAAAATATTAGCACAAAGGCAATCCCCAATGTAATTTTTGTAAAAAGTTTGGCCACACTGAGAAGGATTGTTGGCACAAGAAATGGGAGCAAGCTATTTTTTGTGAAAAACAGGAGGAAGAAAGGGAAGAAAACCTTTTCTTTTCTTCTAAATCTGATAGTTCAACAAAAAGCAATGAATGGTATGTTGATAGTGGTTGTAGCAATCACATGACTAGAGATGAAAATATTTTCCTTTCATTTAATAATATTATTACTACTAAAGTGAGAATCGGGAATGGAGCCTTAGTTGATGCAAAAGGTAAAGGTACCATTTCGATCAACAAAAAAGGGAGCACTAAACAAATTCATGATGTTCTTTATGTTCCTGACATGGAAGAAAATTAGCTTAATGTTGGTCAACTCATGGAAAATGGTTATTCTCTTGTGTTTCGACATAATTATTGCTGAATTTTATGATAACATTGAGCCAAATCAAGTCATTGTTGAAGTAAAGATGATAAAAAGAAACTTTCATTTATAATTTCATTACAATGCATTAAAAAATGAAGTTGTAGATGATTCATGGATTTGGCACAAAAGATTTTGTCACTTGAATTTTCATGGTTTGAAGCTTCTCAAGCAAAATGACATGGTGCAAGGCCTTCCTGAGATACATACTGAGGTGGATCCATGTGAAAGTTGTATAATGGGAAAGCAACATAGAAAGTCTTTTCCAAAAGGGATGTCTTGGAGAGCAAGTGTACTTTTGGAACTAATCCATACCGACATTTGCAGACCAATGAAGACTCCATCTCTTCGAAGTCAAAGGTACTTTCTAATATTTATTGATAATTTTTCAAGAATGACTTGGGTTTATTTCTAGAAAGAAAAGTCAGAAGCATTTGGTACATTCAAGAAATTTAAAGCCCTTGTTGAGAAGAAAAAATGTTGCAACACCAAAACCATTCACAGTGATAGAGGTGGTGAATACACAAGTCGAGAATTTGAAGAATACTGCAAAAATGAAGGCATTCATAAGCAACTTACTGCATGGTACACTCCTCAACAAAATGGTGTATCTGAAAGAAGAAATAGAATAATTGTTGAAATGGCCAGAACTATGATGAATGAGAAAGGGCTGCCAAAATATTTTTGGGCAGAAGCAGTGCATACATCAGTGTACATCCTCAACAGGTGCCCGACAAAGGCATTGAAGGACAAGACACCAGTTGAAGCTTGGAGTGGAATGAAACCTTCTGTAAGTCATTTTAAAAATTTTGGGTGTATTTGTTATACTTATATACCTGCTGAGAAAAGAACAAAATTGGATGAAAAAAGTCAAAAATGTATATTTCTTGGTTATAGTGATGTGACAAAAGGCTATAGGCTTCTCGATGTCAAAACTAACAAACTTGTTGTTAGTAGAGATGCCATTTTTGATGAAAAAACAGCATGGAATTGGAAGGATAAAGAGATAGAGAATACTTCTATCATATCTTTAGATGTGTCAAATCAAGAAGAGGATGAACAAGAGGAAGATGTCCCTCAAGAGGGAGAAATCCCAGATTCAGATGATGAAGAACTACCTCCAAAAGGAACAAAAATGTTGAATGACATTTATCAGAGATGTAACTTTGCCGGTGTTGAGCCAGAAATTATGAGGAGGCAATAAAGCATGATGTTTGGAAGAAAGCCATGGCAAAAGAAATTTGGATGACTGAAAAAAATAATACTTCGGAGCATGTGGCTATACCCAATGAAAGAGAAGTTGTAAGTCTAAAATGAATTAACAAAATCAAATTCAATCAAGAAGGAGATATTCAAAAGCACAAAGCAAGGTTGGTTGCTAGAGGTTTCACACAAAAACCCGGTATTGATTTTTATGAAACTTTCTCTCCAGTTGCTCGTCTTGAGACAATTAGAACTGTGATTGTTGTTGCGCACAAAAGAAATGGAAGATTTTTCAACTTGATGTTAAATCTGCATTTCTTAATGGAAAACTTGATAAAGTGATTTAGGTTGAGCAACCTCAAGGATTTTTTGTTCAAGGCGGAGAAGAGAAGGTGTACAAGCTAAAAAAGCTCTTTATGGGCTAAAACAAGCTCCAAGAGCCTGGTACAATGAAATTGATACATACTTTCTAAAAAATAATTTTCAGAGAAGTAAAAGCGGAGCCACTTGTATGTGAACAAAGAACATTAACATTGTTTGTCTCTATGTGGATGATCTAGTCTTGACAGGAAATGATGTGAAGATGATGCAAAAATTCAAGCAAGATATGATGTAAGCCTATGAAATGAGTGATCTTGGGTTGCTAAATTATTTCTTGGGAATCGAAGTTTCTCAAGTGAAAGAAGGAATTTTTATTTCTCAAAGGAAGTATACTAAAAGTATTCTTCAAAAATTCAAAATGATGGAATGCAGGTCTGTGGCCATACCATTAGCAGCAAATGAGAAATTCAGAAAAGATGATGGAGAAAAGAAAACTAATAGCTCACTTTACAGGAGTTTGATTGGAAGCCTACTATATCTTTCTTCAACAAGACCAAATTATGTTTGTTGCTAGTTTATTATCCAGATTCATGCAAAAACCAAGCCAAGTGCATTTTGGAGCTGCAAAACGTGCTTTACTCTACTTGCAAGGAACAATGGATTATGGGATAATGTACAAATTTGGTGGAGATTTGAACTTAATTTGTTATTCTGATAGTGATTGGGCTGGAAGTATAGATGACATGAAGAGTAGTTCTGGTTATGCTTTTTTATTTGGATCAAGTATTTGTTCTTGGTTGTCAAAAAAGTAAAGTGTTGTTGCTCAATCCACTGCTGAAGCAGAATATGTCTCAGTAGCTAAGGCTACTTCTCAAGCTATATAGCTTAAGAGAATATTTGAAGACATTGATGAAAAATAAAAAAGAGGGATTATTCTATATTGTGATAATAAATCAGCAATTGCAATTACCAACAATCCAGTTAACCATGAAAGAACAAAGTATATTTCCATCAAGTATCATTTTATCTGAGAAGCACAAGAGAAAGGAGAAATTCATTTGCATTATTGCCAGACAGGAGAACAACTTGCTGACATCTTCACCAAAGCACTTCCTAGAGAAAATTTTTGCTATCTACGAGAACGCATTGGAGTTGTCAAGCAAATGCATTAAGGGGGAGTGTTGGAATTAATGAATCCACATCAATGTTTAGTCTTCCAATGTTGTCTCTTAGTTTTTCAAAAAGTCCTTTAGGAGTTTGTAATACATGTATCTAGAAAATTGTGATACATGTATCTAGTTATTTGTGCAAGACCTTTAGTTTTACATTTTACTAGTATAAATAGAGATGTAATTGATGATTCTAATCATCTCAAATGGCCTTAAGTAGCCTATATAAAACTTGAGTATTCTCTAAAGATAGTATTTTCCTTTTATATTTCCTACAAAGAAGACATTTCAGAATTATTTACCCAATCATTGTACAACAATGATCGAATAAACTCTCATGGGATAACGTTGTCTATCTCATTCCCATACCAAATGGCTCCTCAACTCTTTTAATTAACTATATTCCAATGTTAGTACAAGTATCTATAGATGTATTTAACATTATTGTGAAATGTGACATTTCTTTCCAAATGGTGGTGGCAAATAGTTTCTATGAAATAACTATCATCGATTTCCAGTACATGTAACTGTAGATATGTATTTATAATCCTTGTGAAATATGTTTTTTTCCACCTCTATGTGTTTTTACTTGCCTTAGGTTGGTATAATTCTTTTCAGGTTGTGTTTATGATTATCTTTTTGTTTTTTTTTAGTTTGCATACATGTATTTTCAGTATGTTGTAGCCTTTTTACTAGAAAGAGGCAGCAAATATGCACATGTACATTGACAAATAGGTTGTATTCAAACAACTTATCATTTATTGTTGCACCTCAAATGAATGTATACAACTTGACCTTCAGTGGAACTCTTAATGCTACTAGTAATTCAACTCCCGCTAATGTGCCAAGATATGGAAGTTCTACGACAATAAGCAATTGTAGAATCTATATTAAAGAGGTACTATGCAGTGGCTTCAACTAATGTAGAATCACTATGGCCAAGTTCTTGGATAGTACCATCTCTTATTTCATCTCTTGACATATTAGCACAAGTTTAATTAGTAATAGTATTAACAGTTTCATTCAAGGTCAAGATGTCAGCATTCAATCTTGATCTCTCCATCTCGATGCAACAGAAAATGGTAAGTTTTTTGATAGAATGATTGATTAAGATTTAAGAGACCTCTTTTGTAACAGAAGAAAGGTTTTGGATCTAGGAAGATTCTTATGTGTGACAAATAGGAGAATAGATGTAAGAAATAAGTTCCACAACCATGTTCCTCCCAGATAGATTCCAAGTGGATTAGGAGAAGAAGTTTTACTGTAGAGAAAGAAGTTCAAGATGGTGAACGAAGTACAAGACGTGGGAGTTAGTTTAAGGCTACAAGGAAAGGGAAGCAGTAAGAGGTCACCGACTTCAACCTAAAGAAGGAAAGGTTTCATGCCTATAAATAGGTAGGGTTTTCTACAATGATTTTTGTGCACTTACATAGAGAGATACAAGCATAACACAATCAAGTAAGAGAGAGTTTGTATTTGAGAGAGTTTTGATTGAAGATTTTGACTATTGTGGATACAAAGAACTATATTGAATAACCTGATCTTTAGGATTAAGTTTTCTAGTTTTGATTCAAGATTATTTGTTTAGTTGATTATAGAGTTGTAATCATCTGTTTGTTAGAGACAGAAAAGGGATCTAAGAACACATCCAGAAGAAAATTAAAACTTATAGCCACATATGGCGTCACATAAGACAAGGTAGAATCGGGGTCAAGTAAAGCATAAACATCAAGTTGGAAACTTTCAACATACCGGTAACCACATATGGTGAACCCTCTTACTCATGACAAGTCTGAAGTGCATAGAATCAGTTTTGCTTGTGAGCATTTGAACCCAAACCACTAGGAGGAGCTTTCTTACCCTCACTTCCTTTAGACGTAAGCGTCGGGTAATCACTCAACATATGACCACTTTTACCACAATTTAATTAACCATCCGTGACGGCTAAGCACTTACCCTCGTGCTTCTTTCCACACCTAGCACAAGTAGGCAGAGGCAATAAAGATCCACCACTATTTCCTCCTTGAGGCTTATGGTTAGACACTCTATCTTTGTTGAACTTAGAAGGAACATTGGAGGAACTTTGACCGGAAAACCTTGATCGGAACTTAGAACGACCATGTCCATCGGACCTTAAATGTGAGAAGTTACCATCACCAGTTTGGCCCTCTTTTCCTCCCTAGATCCTTCCTTAAGTTTCTCCTCTTCAATTTGATGAGCATGAACCATGAGATGAGAAATATCCATGTCCTTGATAAGCATAGTGGTACAATATTCCTTAACCACCGTTTCGGACACAACTGAAACAAAACTTACTCATCATTGCCCTAGGATCGGCAACCATATTAGGAGCATACCTCGATAATTGTGTGAAATTCAAAGCATATACTTTCACACTCATACTTCCTTATCTAAGGTTAATGAATTCAAGCAATTTTGCCTCCGTCATCTCAAGGGGAAAGAACCTATCAAGGAAACGCACCTTAAGCTTTTCCCAATCAAGATGACCCACATCTTTCGCTCTCCCTTCATTCCATTAGTTGAACCATATTTAAGAAACACCCTTAAGTTGATAAGAGGCCAATTTCACTTTTTCCACCGGCGTCACTCCCATGATCATCAACACCTTATAAACCTCATCACTGAACTCTTGAGGGTCTTCTTCAACCTTAGAACCATAAAACTCCAGAGGATTCATTCTAATGAAATCCCTCACTCTAGATGCCATCGTACCCATATTTGGGTTCACGGGGATGATAAGTCCATGATTTGAACTCATTTAGGGCTTTATTTTAATAGATTTAGTGTCCTCAAATGCATATTTTGTGTCAATAACTCATGTAAATCCTTGATTTTTAGGTATTTGGATTGAGGAACAAAGCATGGACACTAATGAGCAAAAAGGAACAAGGCAACTCAAAGAACGAAGAAAACAAGCTCTGATGATCGCTTAACCCATTGGGCGAGGCGCCGAGTGGCATGATCTCACCTAAAGTTCTAGCATGCTAAGCCATGAAGGAGAAAATCAAGTCAGCGATAGAAAAGAGCAGTCGCCTAGCGATTTCGCGATGCACTGCTAGATCACCCAAAGTTACAGAACTTGAAAATGCTGAAGGCCAAAGAAAAAAGGCGATGGAATTGACCAAAGGGCAGATCGCCGAGTGGATCGGCGATCCCGACTTATTGGGCCAAATGGTCATTCGCAGCATATTTTGGGCTACCATAAATATATTTTTAAATTCTTAGTTGAGTATTAGTTTTTCATAGTATCCACGTTTTATTATTATCAATTTTTTGAAGTTTTAGAACTGAGAGTATTGAGACAATATTTTCCTTAGCTTTGAAGATTTGAAGATTTCCATTCTGAGAAATTGGAAGTGGATGTTGAAGATTTTTCATCTTAGACATTTGTAAAGATGAAATTAATCGTACCCAGTTGATGGAAACACAATTTGGTAACAATTTCTATCTTTTTATGATGTCTAGCTAAAACCCCAATTCTTGGGGTGTGATTATGTGATTATGGGTTGATTTAGCTGTTGGGTATTGTTAATTGATAGTTTAAATACTGTTTAAAAGTGATTTCAATCAGTAATTATGGTTTAATTTAAAGGGTTGTAGTTGCAAATGCAACTTTAACTTCATGTTTTTGGCTTGCTCGAGAGAGAGGTTTTAAAACCAAGACTGCTGATTTAATGATCTGTAGGTATTGGGTTGTCATGGGTTCAGCTCGAGAGAGTGAATCCTAAACCCTTTTCCACACATCTAGTAGCAATAGTGACCCAATGGACCACCCTCCTTTGAGATTGATGATTTTTAGGAATAACATCCTAAATTTCAAACAATTGGAGGGCAAGTCCATTTATGAGTTGTAGCCAAGGTTTAAGATCCTATTCCAGCTATGCCCAACTCATGGAATTCCAGATAAGATGCTTCTGGAATGCTTCTATAGGGGTCTGGACCCTGAAAATAGAATAGTGGCTGACCAACTTTCTTCGGGTTGGTTGCTTAGACGATCATATGAATCAGCCACCCAACTCCTTGATTGTGTGGCCAAGACCAACAAGGACCAACACCTGGCCACATTGTTAGGTCATCTGGAAATCTCGGCCAAAAAGGTCAAGGAATTGGAAGTAGTGTCCAAGAGGAAGGACATGTACATTCTCCCTCACGAGAGTCGAAAGATGAAGAAACAAGAGGGTGGGAAAATTGAAGAGGTCATCCTACTTATTCTACACAAAGTCGAAAAACACGACAGAGTGTTGGAGGAATTAAGAGAGAATGTCTTGATGTTGAACCAGAAGACAACCTCGCATGCCATGCTTATTCAGCTACTAGGGTCCCAAATGGACCAAGTGTTGTCTCACCTCTTCCTAGAGCCGGAAGAGGGGTTGCCTTATGAAAATGAGTTAAACCCTACTAATGGAACTTAAGTGGGACTTGCGTCGTGCCACGATGTTAGCTAAGGCGCTTTTTGGGAGGCAACCCAAGTGTTTTATTACTTTATTTTTGTTTTGGAAATAATAGTGTGTAGATTGTGCAGGTTGAAGTGTAGAAGGCGTTTGAAAAGTGCAGGTTGCTGAGCTGAAAGTCTAGTTGGTGCATCACCAAAGAGGTCGGCGAGCTCGACCTAGACCGTCGTTAGACTCAAAACATTTTCAAAGTGAAGTCTGTAAAACTCGGCGAGCACATGAGCAACTTGGTGAATCATCGATTATGTCGGCGATCGCAACCTAGTCCGTCGTTTAGACCCCCACATTAACTGGAGGTGTTGTAAACTCGGGGAGGTAAGTGCCCACTCGGCATGTCGTCGTGTGGGTCGGCGAGCAAAATTAATGTCTCCGAATGGGCGAGAACTGAATGGTTTTTAAAGGACAAAGGTTTAAACTTTCAAACTCTTTCACTTTCCCTCACTTTTAATCTTCCCAAACTCACACCCGCATAGTATTCTCTATATTTCTTGCATTTTCATCGTATTTGAGTTGTTGATTGTATGTCAGAGTGGATTACTTTGCCGCCTAGCATTTCAATCTTGATTATTCGGCATCTAAGGTTGGTTTTCTGAACCCCGAGTTTATTTATTGTAATTTGTACTCATTTGCAATGTTTTTGTCTTAGTGTTGTGTGTTGGGCCTCTCTAATTATAATTGTATTTGTGTGTTCCTGTTTTAATTCAAACATTTTACCCGTATTTCCTTTATTGTTGAAATCCCATGATTTTGTGCCTTAAAATTGGTTAGAATTTTTGGGGCTGTGCTTGCATGTTGTTGGGTCTAGCCGGGTGAAGTCTAAGTATCCCGTATTTGTGCCAAATGATGTATTTTTCCCAATGATGGAGCGATTGACGTCATTCTTAAGGGAAAAAGTCATCAAATGGCCAAATTTAGCAAAATCGAGAGAAGTCTGAGTATCCTGGGGTAATGGGTGTATTGGGTCTGAGCTTAATTTGATAAGTGCATGATTAGATTTTGTTTTTGGGGGTTGCGGGGTTAAATTTGAGAAGTTGGGTTGAAAGTAGGCACGTTGGGTCGTTTGACGAGCTGGGTCGAGCTCGCCGAACCACTCGGCGGTTCGCCGAAGTTCCCCATCTCGCCTTTAATTTCATGTTGTATTTGAAGTTTGGTTCTGTAACTTTCGGCGAGAAGCCTGAGGTCGCCGAAAGCACTCGGTGACTCAGCGAAAGTCTTTCTTGATTGCCCTTTGTTTGCACCCTTGATTCTTTAATTGCACTGTAACTTTCGGCGGGCTAGTTCCTGCTCGCCGAAAGTTGTCGGCGATTCACCGAAAGGTCTTCCCATCGCCGACATGCCAAAATTTTCTGAGATTTTTGAGCCAATCCCTTCGGTGAGCCCGATTGAGCTCGCCAAAGAGATTCGACAACTCACCAACTAGTTCGGCGAGTCTGTCTACAACTGTTTTTCTGTGCTTTTGTTTGAATTGTTTCTAACACTTTTCATGATGTTTTGCAGATATAGTAAGGACAAACATCGACATGCCACCCCGAAAAATAGCACAGGGTATCACAATTAACGAAGGGGGATCAAATCCTCCCAAAAAGGGAAGACAAGAGCCTCCAACTGGAGGTCAGAGCAGAGGCAAGATGCCTGTAGCTGAGAGAGTGGATGTTGACTCCCAAGCTGCTTTATCTGAGCCTGAGGATGACCAGCCTTTACAGTCCCGGCGGGATGAGCTCTGTTCTAGATCTTTCCATAACTCAGTTAGAGTCCCTTCAGCTTTCACCCCAGCAGGTTCAGTGCCAGCTCCGGCACCTTCTATGGTTGCAGTACCACTTGTCGTCCCTCCTTCCAGGCTTCTCAACCGGTTGAAAGGTGATGGATTGTGAACTATTCTCAAGGAGAAGTTGTTATCCACAGAGGGACTTGAGGGCAAGTACTCTTATGTGAGGGACACCCTCCATTTTCACCGCTTAGAGTAGTTCACCAGGCCCCTAGGCCCTTATATTTCTTCATGGGTCTGGGAGTTCTATACAACGTATGGTGAGTTGGTTCCAAAGAGCAAGAAGAAGGCCAGTGAGTTCAAACCGATTAAGTCGATTATGGTCTGGGGTAAGAAAGTTGGATGCAATAGCGAGTACATCAACACCGTACTTGACAAGGGGCATGACTTTGACTACCCCAACCTGACTACTGCCACATCTTCATTGGATGAGCTTAAGGGCTGGCTGGCGCCACTCATCTCAGAAACCACCCCGAGGTGGATAGTAGCAGGAGTCCCGATTGAGGAGAGGGACTTGAGTGTAGCTACACGTTATTGGTTTGGATTCATCAGCATCTCTATTATGTCTTCTTAGAATGAGTATGTTCTCCGTCATTCTAAGGCGGCCTACCTTGGGTAGATTATTTCTAGGAAGAGCATCGATTTGGGGCTTATTATTGAGCAAGAGATGGCCATGACGGCCAAGTAGAGGCAGACCTCACTTCCATTCCCAGTCTTGATCACGAAGTTGTGCCGGTGTGCTAGAGCTTCTCAGGACAATACGAGAGATATTGAGGTTACCCCGTCTTCCTCCACTGACATCCGGCGCATTGAGGCCGAGTACACTTGAAAGGAGGCTAACAGGAGAAGGGCAGCTCCGGTGGATACATCCCCGAAGGTAGATATTGATTCGATACCTGCAGAGGCATCTTTGCCCTTTCTTCTTCTTCACAGGCCCCAAATGCCTCAACTGCTGCCCAACCCACCAGGATCACTCAGGCTATGCTCCTGAAAATGGGGCACCTAGCCCATTCAGCTGACGTGAGGGCGACAAAACTTGAGAGATCCATCTCATGGATGATCGAGAGTGCCATCATTACTACACTGACCCCCTCCAGACTTCCATTGATAATCTCACCACGAGAGTTGAAGCTTGTAAGAGTAGGCAGGGGGAGACCTTCGAGGTGACAGATTTGAAAGACGAAGTAGTAGATTAGAGGAAGGACGTAGACTATCTAAAGTCTACTGACTTCACTTCATTACTGGAGGATGCTGATGATATGGACGCTCTTGAGACTTCAGAGATTCCTCTAGCTATCACCGGAGATGTACATAGGGATGACACAGTAGTTGATGAGTCGAATGCAGAGATCGACGAGGAGCAGATAGAGATAAAGGAGGAGAGCATTTATGGAGACCTGCCAGATCTGGAGGAGACTATTGTACAGTCAGTGATCCAGACATCGCTGACTGAGACGTCCATGGCAGCTCCTAGTGGATCTGGTGCTGCTGATGTTGCACCAGGCACTGATGCCCCAGTTCAGAGCACTACACCGGGCACGGATGCCCAGACAGATGGAGCGATTATTTAGACAGGATCCCTCTTTACATCCCTCTCTGTCTTACTTTTTGACTTTTGGATATTTTTGCTTGCATTTGAGGACAGATGTTTTTTATTTGTGGTGGGGTGAGGCCCACATTTTGTGACCTTTTGTGATGATTATTTTATGTGTATATTTGGGGTTTTTGAGCTATAAATTGTGTAAACACTGCATTTTGTGGATGATTGAGCTTGTGGCTCCTTGTTTTAATTATAAATGATTTTTGGACCCTTCCGAAAAGTTTTGTGCCACCTCTTATTTGTGTTTGAATGTGGTTGTTCTCTTGCAAATTCAAGTATCGGTCTTGATCATTACCAATGATTTGAATAATTCTCATAATTGAACAAAATTGAATGTGCGGCTACAATGAGGCCAAATGAAGTTGCATAGACAATATGTAAACTTTTTGCATCTCGTTGTGACTAGCCAAGTATCGAATTGAGTCTCTTGTGATGAACATTGCACACTAGCGAAAGTGTGGAGTTTTGTTTGTCAATGGTGTCAATGCCTTGTGTGATGAGCTTACCGTGAACCATGCATGATGACACCTAGAATTTGCCCCGTTGGTCCGGTTGACTAAGTGATGCAATCTCATGATATGATCTTAGGCAACTTTGAAGAGTGTGAAACCATTTGACATTATACCTCTTTTATAGCCAACCTTGTGAGTGTCAACTCCACTTGAACACCCTTTGAGCCTTAACCTTTTATTGGAAGAAACATGATGAAATTGTGATCTTTCTTTATCCATCACCCATAATCCTCATGATTTGTGGTTTGTTTGAATAGCCAACTTAGGCCAAAAGCCTAAGTTGGGGGTGTGGTGAAAAGAGAAGGTAAATCAAGAAGTGCAAGAAAGTCCCCTTTTACCCATGGTTTGATAAAAATGGAACCCCTCCATATAAAAAAAAAAGAGTAAAAGAAGAAAAGAATGAAAAAGAAAAAGAACGAAAAAGTTGTGGAATACAGTTGTGAAAGTGCAAAGAAAATGGGGTATCCAATAGTCTGTGGAAGATGAATAATGGGGTGACTTGTGATCATGAATGAGAATGATGAAGCAAAGGAAAGAAAGTGTTGTTCACACTGCATTTCATGAGGATTACAGCCATTAAACCTAAATGACCATACCTTTGCACTCAGCCCCGTTACAAGCCTTGAAAAGACCTTTTTTTATCTTGAGTGAGCTGAAACAAGTGTTGATTGAAAAATAAGGGCAAACCTATGGGTGAAATAATGCATTGTGTTCATCTTTGTGAGTGTGAGCGTTGCACTTGATTTCGGAGCTTTAAATTGTTGAACCATTGTGTGTGAATATGGAATCATTCTTTGTGTGAGGTCATTTGAGTACCTTTGTTGAGCTTGAACTTGCATTTGAAACAAGTATTGTGAGCTTGAGATTCTTTCCTAATGGTGAGTCACAACTTGAATCTCTGAGTGCACAATTAATCATTCCATGAGTAAGTTGAGTCTTTTTGTGTGCATTCATGATTGAGTCTTGTGTAGCACTGTTTGAGGCATCCTTTTTGAACTATTGAACTTGAGCTTTACTTGAGGACAATCAAAGGTTTAAGTTGGGGGTGTTGATGAGTCCACGATTTGGACTCGTTTAAGGCTTTATTTTAATAGATTTAGTGTCCTCAAATGCATATTTTGTGCCAATAACTGATGTAAATCCTAGATTTTCAGGTATTTGGATTGAGGAACAAAGCATGGACACTAATGAGCAAAAAGGAACAAGGCAGGTGAAAGAACGAAGAAAATAAGGCATGATGATTGCCTAACCCATTGGGCGAGTCGCTGAGTGGCCATGCTCTCGCCTAAAGCTCCAGCGTGCCAAGCCATGAAGGATAAAATCAAGTCGGTGATAGAAAAGAGCAGTCGGTGAGTCGCCGAACGGTTCCGCGATGCAATGGTAGAACTCCCAAAGTTACAGAACTTGAAAATGCTGAAGGCCAAAGAAAAAAGGCGATGGAATTGACCAAAGGGCGGATCGCCGAGTGGATCGGCGATCCCGACTAATTGCACCGAATAGTCCTTCACAGCATATTTTGGGCAACTATAAATACATTTTTAAATTCCTAGTTGAGTATCAGTTTTTCGTAGTATCCAAGTTTTATTATTATCAGTTTTTTGAAGTTTTAGAACTGAGAGTATTGAGACAATATTTTTCTTAGCTTTGAAGATTTGAAAATTTTCTTTCTGAGAAATTGGAAGTGGGTGTTGAAGATTCTTCATTTTAGACCTTTGTAAAGACGAAATTAATCGTATCCAGTTGATGGAAACACAATTTGGTAATGATTTCTATCTTTTATAATGTCTAGCTAAAACCCCAATTCTTGGGGTGTGATTATGTGATTATGGGTTGATTTAGCTGCTGGGTATTGTTAATTGATAGTTTAAATGTTGTTTAAAAGTGATTTCAATCAGTAATTGTGGTTTAATTTAAGGGTAGTTGCAAATACAACTCTAACTTCGTGTTTTTGGCTTGCTCGAGTGAGAGGTTTTAAAACCAAGACTATTGATTTGATGGTTTGTAGGTATTAGGTTGTCATGGGTTCAGCTCGAAAGAGTGAATCCTAAACCCTTTTCCACACATTTAGCTCGTGAGAGTGAATGGACTAAAGTGAATGCTCTTTTTAATTACTGCTCATTGGTGTTCGAGAGAAACCAATTTGATTCGGGGTAAACTATTCGAGAGAAAGTTTATCCCCACTAAAGTCTAGCTTATTCACTGATTTACAGCTATTTACTATCAATTGCAATTACCCACTTGACTACCTTAGCTCATAATCCAATCATATCCCAAGAACCCATCTCTATACTTGTTATTTTCGTGTTATTTGCTGCTGTAGTTGATAATTACAATCAAAACCCTCATATTTGACACTTGTGTCACACTAAACTTGAACCATGTTTTTATTCGTAAATGTTTTTATCTATGACTGACTTGAACATATTTATACTTGGCTCTTGATTCTTAAGCACATACCACTCCCTATGGGATTCGACCTCAACTCACTTAGTTGGGTTATATTACTGACTAACGATCGTTGGCACTTAGTATTGGAAAAAGTGTCCTGATACGTGAAATCAGACCACAACCTCCCTATTGTCTTGGGCCGTCATGGCCTGAGCCAACACTTGAAAAGCAGCCCTAAACTGAACATTAGTCACTTTCTCGGCCAAAGGGTCGACCGGTACTTGAGGAGCTTGAGGAGGATCCTCTTGATTTGTATTCTCTCCTGCATTCCTTCTAGCATATTCCCTTCGAGTGTCCATATCATGTAGAGCATCAGATAAGGATTAGGAGAGAGACATTATAGAGTTAAACTCTATCGCATGACTTTAGAGTAATGAAAGTAGTGGAGTTTCCTAAACATCTTATAGCCTCTCATTCATAAATGTGGTGCGCTTCACACTTATGAATAAGACTCTACTCAACGTGGCGTATGAGACTTCCTAGGACCTTTCTAAACATTGTGCTCTGACTACCAAATTTGTCACGACCCAGGGTACCCCCTAAGTGTAACATGGCGTATAAGACCCCGAGAGGCCCCATACAAGCCACTTAACATACATCATACAAGATAATAGAAACTCAAAAGATATTAAAAGTTAACATTTCAAAGTCTAAGAGATTTATCAAAGTAGAGCGGAAGTCTTCAAAGTCTCATTCGCCATCTAATACATCAAGAGTGATCGGGACGTAACCCTGGCATCATGTACAAAGTCTGAAAGTAAGAAAATGACTGAAAACTATAAAAGTCTGGTCCTAGAAGCATGAGGACTCACCACGATAATCTTTCAAATAAACTCTAGCCACGAAACTAGGAACCATGTATGTCGGACCCTACATTTGGGGAAAATGTAGGCAAGAGTATGTGTTAGTACAAACATGTATCAAGTATGATAGTCATGCATAAAACATAATAATCATGCGAAAAAGGGCATTTTCATAACATGCAATGACTTGGATAAAACATGAGTTTGAAGGGTTAGAAAACATAAGTCATAAAACATGGTCAATGCAAGCTAACATCTTTAAAACATTCATAAGATACTTATAAAAGTAACCTTAGTTCATTATTGTGGGAAATTACCTTTTAATCGACATAGAGACCATGTGAGCTATAAACATGGAATTCAGTGTCTCCCACACCGAAAAGGGTTTACGTACTTGCCAAGGTAAAGAACATGAAGTTCTATCTTAGATGGATCCACTAGCTAATGTCTAAATAAGACAACATCCTATGGTGGCACATAGTTAAGGGACAAGGAGATTGCTACTAGAAACCCGACCTCTACTAACGGGATAGCTTCCATCTCAATATCCTCTCGATGCTAAGAGTAATTCTCTTGGAATAGTCAATTATGCCTACTTGTCTTTATTATCCATGGAAGGGCACGTCATAATGCCAATCCAAGATAAGCCATGTGTCATCCATGGAATATCATTCAATAACCAATCCAAGCCAGGTTTCATTAGAATAGCTCCTTAAATCCTTGATTCAAAGTTTAGTTGAGAAAACCTTTCAACCCTAAGAATCATTTATGTGAGAATGTCCTTTCACAATCATGCTTGCATGTGTATATGAGAAATCCTTTCACAATATAACAATAACAATATTGATACTTTACTCTCAAAGCATCCTTAAAACATTTACATCAATTTCATGAGAATATTCTTAATTTCATAAACTCTTCTTCGTAATTCAAAACCCACATCATATCAAAATAACTTGGAAAACATGGGATTTGAATGGGTTCATGGGGAATCATCTTTAAAATATGGGATTAACTCAATTCATGCATAAAAGATCATGAATCAATCAAATAAATCAACATAAAAAGGAACCCATGACATGGAAAAAAAACCCTAACTTAATTTGGGGATTTTTATATTCATAAATTGGAGAATTTTGGGAACTCCATGTAGGAAAGGGCTCCATGGTTGAAAACCATCATACCTCAATGCTAATTGCTTGACTTCAATGGTGGAATTAGAGACTTGACTTCCAAACCCTAGCTTTCTTCTTCAACTTCTAGAGAGAGAAATATTTGAGAGGAAGACTTGCTCTTCTTTTATGAACTTGAGAGAATGATTTTTGATTGGGAAAATTTGGGGGTAAAAGTTCTTATATAGGGGTTTTGGTGAAGGGTAAAATGACATAGTATCAAATTAAAATGATTTGGAAAAGATCCTCACTTAAAACTGACGGAACCACCGGACGGTGGCCTTCACGAGCCATCAAGGACCTCACGAGTCTTTGTGGTAGCCGTGGTCCTTGACCAATGGCTTGGGGAGAGATCCCATACTGCCTTGACCCTTCACATCCACCTTAACGGGTCATTTTCCCCTTAACTTAGTATAATTTTGAGGGCCAAAAGTGGGACATACAGTGTCCATGTACGGACCATAGGTTGATCAACGGACCGTACATGGGTCCCATCGTTTGAAGGCCTGGAAAACAAGCCCCTAAACCCATCGACGGTTAACCAGGACGGTCCATCATTGGACCTACGAACCATGGGTCCAGTCGTCGATGGGGTCGGCAGTTAATTTTAAAAAGGGATTTTGGGTCTTTTCCCAATTACTCCAACCCAATACTATGTTGTTTTACCCTCTATTAGAAACCCTATATAAACGTTTTTACCTTAAAAATTTTCTATTTCAGTCCATTCTCTCAAGTTCCCAAAAGAAGAACAAGTTCATCCTCCCCTAATAGTTCTCTCTCTTAGGAAGAAGAAGAAGTCAAGTTAGGGTTTCAAGATCAAGTCTCCAAATAACCATTTCTTGTGGGCTTTGAACTCTAAGGTATGATAGTCTTCATCTATGGAGACCTTTCCTCCATAGAGTTCCTAAATTCCCCAATTTTGAAGTTATAAATCTCCAACTGAAGTTAGGGTTTTCTTCTATGTCATTGGTTCCTTTCAATATTGATATACTTGATTGTTTTATGAACTATTATGCATGAATTGAGATAATTCCATATTTTTAAGATGAATCCCCATAAATCCATGCTTAACCCATGTAATCTAAATTTTCATGATTGGAAGTGGGTTTTGAACTATGAAAGGTGAATTGTGGAAATATGCATGTTCTTATGAAATTGATGAAATATTATAAGTTGCTTTGAGAGTAAAGCATACATGTTGTTTTTGTTGATTTTGGTGAAAGGTTTTCTCACATAAAGGATTCTAAAGTTGAAAGGTCTTCTCACCTAAAATGAATCAAAGTTAAGGATCTATTCTAATGATGAGGCAAGATGTGATTACCCATGTCCTCTAATTAAAAGACAAGAGGCGATTACCCATGACCCTTAAATATAAGATGAATATGATTAATGACTATTCCGTGGGAATTATTCTTAGTACCAAATGGATAAGTGATGATTACCCGTGTCCCATAAACTATGTTTCATCATAGGTTGTCTTAGATAGACATAATCTAGTGGATCCACTTAAGCTAGAAGTGCGTTGTTCTTACCTTGGCAAGTGAGAACATCTCTTTTTAGTGTGGGGTAGACATCATATTCCATGTTATAGCTCACATAGTCTCTATGTCGGTTAAGGTTGATTTGCCACAAAAATTATAATTATGAACTAATATTACTTCAAGAAGTATTTCACAAGTGTTAAAAGAAGAGTTTTACTTGCATTTGACCATGATTACTATGATGTTTTCTAACCTTTATCTTATGGTTTTAACTTGGTCTTTGCATGACACTTGGTACATCTTTGTACTAACGCATACTCTTGCCTACATTATTTCCCAAATGTAGGGTCTGACACTCCGATTCTGCATCCTTGTGGCTAGAAGTCACTTTGACTATACTTAGTAGTGGTGAGTCCTCACGTTCCGAGGACCAAACCTTTTATTGCTTTCAGTATTTACTTTTCAGATATTGTACGTGATGCCAGGGTTACGTCCCGGTCACTCCTGATGTAATAGATGGCTTTTGAGACCATTTAGACTTCCACTTCGTTTTTACAAACTCTTTATGATATGAATTGTGTTTTAACTCTCTCGATTTTCTATAATCTTGTTTATGCATTCTTAGTGGCTCTTGTAGGGACTCTCGAGGTCCTATACGCCATGTTATCCTAGGGTGTACCTTGGGTCATGACAGAAAACAAATGAGGCCTTAAATGAATATTGACATAGTTGATTATTTTAAGAATTATTATGTATATGAATTTAGGCTACAATGTTGTACATAGTTGTCTCATGTACTTTATACTTGTTTTAAATAAGTCAACTTCTGCTAAAAATATTATTGCCGAGCTTAACAAAGGCGATAAGCTTAATGGTGATAACAATGAGATATGGAGCATGAAAATTCAATATTTCCTGAAAGAGCAAGATGCTCTTGAAGCTCTTAATGTGTCTATGACACTTCCTAAAACTGGTGATACTCCACAACATGGTAGAGATCTTGAGGCATATCAAGCTTGGAAAAAGAAAAATTCTCTTGCTCGCATTGTTGCGGAGTAGCATAGATAACGATATCATGAGACAATTTCGACAGTATGACAATGCTAAGGATATGTGGTACGAATTAAAAGAAAAATTTGGTCATACTTCAATTGCTAAGTTAAGGGCTCTTACTATTAAGTTTGATACTTATAATATAAGTCCTGAGCATACTATGCGTAAGCATATTTTTCAAATGTCAAACATAGTGAATGAACTTAAAGATGTTAATCATGTGTCAACCAAATAGCAACTCCTCCAAGCTCTGGGAAAATATGAAAATGCACTTGACTCATAATGTTAGCATTAAAATCATGAAAGATGCTAAGCGTCATTTGGAACTCTAGGAAGAACGCCTTAAGGTTGACAATGCTACCACAAATGTATATATGACTAGTTCTGATTCGAAACATGAATGTGGAGAGAAACGCAAATATGGTAGATTTTGCTAGAAGAAGGGGAAAGGAAAAGTCTCAAAGAAGATTGAGACTAATCAACAAGGAGAGAAAAATGTTTCTGCTTCAAAGAAAAAGGTGAATATGGCTAAGGTTAAGTGCTACAACAGTGAGAACAAGGGACACTTTGCTCGTGGTTGTCCTGAACCTAAAAAGGTACATGACCTTATTAATGATTGACATAGTGATGTAAATGTTTCTTATTCTATTTTTTTAACTGAATCACTTCTTATATGGATTGCAGACTTGGGAGTCACCAAACATAAAGAGATGATTTCCTAGATTATTGACGAATTCTACGAGGATCCAATGGGTGTATGCAGAAAATAACTCCAAAGAGGAGGTCAAAGGGATTGATACCTGCAAACATGAAATTTGTGGTAGCCGAACTTTACTTCTATATGATGTACTATTTACCCCGTTAATTCATCAAAATCTAGCCTCCGTCAGAATGTTGACTAAGTTAGGATTTAATTTCTTCTTTCATAAACATGGTTTGGATATGTATTTGACTAATACAAAGTATTTCACTAGTTATTTGTATGATCGATATTTTTGTATTGGATGTTATTCAAAGTTCCAATAATAATAATAATAATAATATTAATTTCTTTTATTTACGTCAGCTTCAAATTGTGAAAATGATGCAAATACATGACATGCTAGACTTTGCCATATTGGTGAGCAAAGAATGAATCATTTAGCAAAAAGATAGTATGTTTGGTACAATAAGTAAAGTAGAATTGTCTACTTATGAATCTTGTCTAGCCGGAAAAATCGTAAGAAAACCATTTGGTAAAGGCACAAGAGATGATACTCCATTGCAATTAATTCATTCTGACATCTGTGGTCCAATGAATGTAAGGGCAAGACATAGTGCCAATTACCTAATCACTTTTATTGATGATTTTACTCGATTCAGTTATATGCATTTCATTTCTGATAAGTCTGAAGCTTTAAGTTGATTTATTAACTTCAGGAACTTAGTTGAGAATCAATTGGATAGAAAAAATAAAACCTCTAAGAACCGATCGAGGAAGAGAGTATTTGTCAAATGAGTTCAAACAATTATATGAAGAAAAGGAAATTCAATGAAAATTGACTAGTCCTTATATTTCACAACAAAATAGTATCGTGGAACGATAAAATAGAACATTGTTAGAAATGGTTAGGTCGATGATGACACAAGCAAAATTGTCAATCACCTATTAGGGTGATGCTTTACTCACTACTATATTTGTACTTAATTGTGTCCCTTCAAAAACATTTACAACTACGTCTATGAGTTATAGACTAAAGGAAAGCCCAATTTGAGCATTTTAAAGCCTTGGAGTTGTATTCTTTTATTCATAACCCTTCTTCCCAATATGAAAAATTAGGTCCAAGGGGAAGAAAATGTATCTTTATAAGATAGTGGCATTGTAACTGAAGTTGAGTCACGTGATGTTAGATTCATACTGAATGTTCTTCCTAAGCAAGGCGAGATAGGTATTATCTCTTTTTGAAACTACGGACCAGATCATTTTCACTGCCAAAGTTCAAATGGATTTGAGTGGGAGTCATTTTAATGATAACGGATCAGTTCCTATTCCCACTAATACTTTGAGTGGGAGTAACTTTCCAATTGATAAATCAATTTGTCAATCTCAACCTCATTTAACAAGTCGTCCACAAATTTTCCATCGTCGAATTGAGATCAAAATAGAAGCATTTATAGTTACTCCGGATGATGAAGAGCCAAGAAATATAAATGAGGCTCTTACATGCCCCGCTAAAGAATAATGGTTAAAAACAATAGAGGATTTGTTATGATTCATGAAGACCATTGTGCCTGCATAAAAAGATCTTATCATTGTATGTAGACGACATACTAATATCTGCAAGTGACATTTGATTTGTAAAAGAGATAAAAGAGTGGTTATCATATATTTTGAGATAAAAGATATGGATGAAGATACATACATTCTACATTACAAAAGTTCTTAAACACTTTAATATGTAAGGTTGCAAATCCATAAATACTCTAGTTCCAAAAAGTGAAGCTTTGAACCGAATTATATGCGTTTAAGCTCCACATGAGAAATAACAAATGAGATAAGTTCCTTATATCAATGTTGACAGTAGTCTTATGTATGCTATGATATGTACAAGACTGGATATTTGTTATACAACTGGGTTAGTTAGCAAATTTCAATCTGACCTAGAAGTGCAACATTGAAAAGTAGTTAAAAGGATATTGAGGTATCTCAAAGACACAACCAATCAGTCCTTATGTTATTAAGGAAATGATCTGCAACTCAAAGGCTACACATATGATGATTGGTAGGAGATTTAAATAAAAGAAAACTCACCTCTAGATAAGTTCCTTATATCAATGTTGACAGTAGTCTTATGTATGCTATGATATGTACAAGACTGGATATTTGTTATACAACTGGGTTGGTTAGCAAATTTCAATCTGACCTAGAAGTGCAACATTGAAAAGTAGTTAAAAGGATATTGAGGTATCTCAAAGACACAACCAATCAGTCCTTATGTTATTAAGGAAATGATCTGCAACTCAAAGGCTACACATATGATGATTGGTAGGAGATTTAAATAAAAGAAAACTCACCTCTAGATAAGTTCCTTATATCAATGTTGACAGTAGTCTTATGTATGCTATGATATGTACAAGACTGGATATTTGTTATACAACTGGGTTGGTTAGCAAATTTCAATCTGACCTAGAAGTGCAACATTGAAAAGTAGTTAAAAGGATATTGAGGTATCTCAAAGACACAACCAATCAGTCCTTATGTTA
>JAJOOR010025232.1:0-24803 GCA_036250505.1 Solanum acaule | reverse complement strand
ATGGGATTTTATTTAAAGAGTTTTTAATTCCGCACTATTTTACATATCTAATGTGATGAATGCTAAGGGCTTGTATGAGACCTTCGAGAGGTCGAATACGCATGTTACGACTTGGGGATGCTCTCGGGTCGTGACATCAACATGCCTGACTTGGACCGCCATTGGACTCAAGACACTTTTAAATTGGAGTCTGTAAAACTTGGCGAGCCCAGGAGCTGATTGGCAAATCGCTGACTAGATCGGATATCACGACTTAGTCCACCGTTTAGACCCCTACATTAACTGGAGGTTCTGTAAAACTCGGCAACGTAAGTGCCCACTAGGCGTGTCGCCGAGCAAAAGTAATGTCACCGAATGGCAGAAAACTAGACGGTTTTTAAAGGCCAAAGGTTTAAACTTTCAAATCTTTCACTTTTCCTCAGTTTTGAACTTCCCAAACTCACACCCGCACTTTAGTATTCTATATTTTTGCATTTTTATTGCATTTTAGTCATCGGAGTTGTGTTCGATGTTGGAATACTTTGCCGTCTAGCATTTCAACATGTTTATTCGACATCTAAGGTTGGTTTTCCGAACCCAAAATCATAATTTAGAAATTTGTACTAATTTGCAATGATTTTATCTTAGTGATGTGTGCTGGGCCTCTCTGATCGTAATTGTATTTGCGTGTTCCTGTGTTAATTCGAATATTTTGCCTGTATTGTCTTTAATGTTGAATTACCGAGATCTCGTGCCTTAAAATTGGTAAACAATTGTGGGATTGTGCTTGCATGTTGTTGGGTCTAGTCGAGTGAAGTCTAAGTAGCCCGCATTTTTGCCAAATAACGTAGTTTGCCCAATGAAGGAGCAGTTGACGTCATTCTTAAGGGCAAAAGTCGTCAAATGACCAAATTTGGCAAAACTAGGAGAAGTCTGAGTATCCCAGGGGCATGGGTGTAATGGGTCTTAGCTTAATCATGGTAGTGCATGTTTTGATTTTTTTTTGGGGGGTTGCGGGGTTGAATTTGAGAAGTTGGGTTGAAACTAGGCATGTAGGGTCATTTGGGGAGCTGGGTCGAGCTCGCCGAACCACTCGGCAGTTCTTCGAAGTTCCCCATATCTCTTTTAATTTCATGCTAAAATTGAAGTTTGGTTCTGTAACTTTCGGCAAGAAGCCTGAGGTCTCTGAAAGAATTCGGCGACTCACCGAAAGTTCTTCTTGATCGCCCTTTGTTTGCGCCCCTAACCCTTAATTGCACTGTAAATTTTGGCGGGCTAATCCTTGCTCGCCGAATGCTGTCGGCGATTCACCGAAAGGCCTCCCCATTGCCGATATGCCAATTTTTTCTATGATTTTTGAGCCAATCTTTTTGGCAAGCCCGATCTAGCTCACCAAAGAGATTCGACGACTCGCCGATTGGTTCGGCGAGTCAGTCTGCAACTACTTTTCTGTGCTTTTGCTTGAAGTGTTTCTCACTTAATCTAATATTCTTGCAGACATGGCAAGACCAAAAGTTGTCGGTAGAAAAATGCCACCCCGTAAGAAAGCTAAAGGAATAACGATCAACGAGGATGCCGCTGAATCCATGACTAAGGCAACCAAACTTCCCACATCTAGTAGGAAAGGGAGAGGTAAAGGGAAGGCACCTGCATCACCGGAAGCCAGCTCCGCCAGTGACGGTATCTACGCCACTCACCTCACCACTTCTGAGAGTAAGGGTGTGTCACGACCCAGGAACACCCCATAGTCGTAACATGGCGTACTCGACCCCAAAGGGGTCTAATACAAGCCTCATAGCATTCTTGAACATAAGAACATAGGAAGAATAGAGAAGAATTAAAAACTTTCCTATACAATCAAAAATACTTTCATTAAAAAAAGCAAGCGGAAGACTTTCTAAACTTTATATATTATGTGTCAAACCATCTAATACTTTGAATGCAACATGGGGACTTAGCCTATACAAAAGCTTAAACAATACTAAAGACATAAAGGAAACACAACGGGTTTTGTCCTCTAAACTATGACGACTCACCAAGTCTTCATCTTCAAGCACCTTAAAAACCTACTCCTCAAGCATAGAACACCAACATCTCCAACACCAACATTTGAGTTGAAACTCATGCTTTTATGCCATTTTTGTAAAACTTCATGAACACTGATACAAGAGGCATAATAAAAGTCACAACCAACATACAAGGTCACATAATTCACATTTGAACAAGATCACATATAAACCTTCACTTTCACCTTGAGCCTCCACCTTAAGTAACCCTCAAGCTATTCCTTGTGCAATGTATGGGTAGCGTCCCATACCACCACCCACAATAAGGCACTACCTTAGGTCACCAAAAGTGGACTTACCATTCATCCTTTCCACCTTTACACAATAAAGCTTTTAAGAGACATTTACATTACATGAATAAAATCATCACATTAAGACCAACATCTAAGACAACTCTAAGTCGTACTAGTGCAATGAGCAAGTAGCATCCCATACTACTACTTACACCAAGTACTCCTTTGAAGTCACCATAGACAAGGCACATTCATATACAATAAGTCATGACAAGGAAGTACTCATAATCCAATCCAAGTATAGCATGCATCTTTACATTTAAGCATACGAGAGTCAACATTACTCAATAACATCATTTAGAGGACTTTTATTCATTAAACATTAGATCAACATTCTCCTTAACTTCATCCTAGGAGGGCATTCAAACAATAGTCATTAAGACTTAGAAAACTCACTATGACCCTTTCAAAGCCTACTCGTGCAATGCATGGATAGCATCCCATACTACTACCTACACTTTGTAGAACTTCTCAAGAAGCCATAGTGCACATCTCACATGATGGGAATAGGCGTTAACCGACATAGACCATGAGAGCTAAATCATGGAATCCGATGTACTATCCCACATCGTAAGGGTTGGTCTACTTGCCTAAGCTAAACCGGTAACATTAGTTTGGATGGAATTCGCTGGCTAATATCCTATGTGGGCACATAGTTATGGGATAGGAAGGTGCTCATTGGAACTCTAGCCTAACATTGGGAGAGTTTCCATCTTACCATATCCACTCGGTGCTTAGCCTCCATTCCCATAGAGTAGTTCATTCACATTAACATCATTGTACTTGAGTGGGCTACCAATCACTAGGTCTACTGACCCAAAGTACATTACACATGTAAGGGCCACCATCACTAGGTCTACCAATTCAAGGTACATTAGGGATGGCTCATTGACTTTCCAAGAACGATGCCATAAACATTAGGTTTACCGATACAAGGTCATCATTTCACACATGAAAGGGCTACCAACACTAGGTCTACCGATTCAAGGTTGTTACATTCACATTGGGTTCTAGACTCATCATGAAGGTTTACCAAGATTAGGGCTACCGGTTCAAGACATAGTCTAAAATACCTCATCATTCATTTATGAAAGGAATGCCATTGGCCTATCGATTCGTATTCATCAATTCAAGACACATTAATTACTCATATATGAAAGGAATGCCATAGCCTATCGATTCATATACATCAATACAAGTAAATGATGCCTTAGCCTACCAATTCAAGACATTCAACATTAGATTATAGAACCCTTTACATTCCATCATCATCATTCATGAGTGTTAAAAGAGAATATGCTTTCAATCACAACACATTTACATTCAACACATGATCATCATTCTATCATTGAAATCATATGTATATCCTTCATATTATACATTCATATATACAATATCATGATAATACTTCAATTCTTCACAATATGCCTTCAAGGACATGATCACAATGTTCATAGTAAGTAAACACTCCACCTTTCAAGTGGATCAACAATTTAAGCATAATTCTATTACAACAAGTAATTAGGTCAAACTTGCCCTTTCAAGGCCATAATCACCAATCCTCAATTCATCAACAATTCATTATAATTAGACATAGATGATGATACAAATCAATAATTTAAATCAATCAAGGCATAAATCCATCAACATTCATTCATATTCAACAACCCACTTCATAAGGAACCATTTACGAATTTAGAGAAATCATGGGTTCATAGGGGTTTTCATCTTAAATCATCATCTAAACATCAATATAATCATACCTTATCATTTGAAAACGTTGGATGCAAGAACCCATGAGATTGAGTGAAACTTAGGGTTTTTCATGAAACTTGAAATTTTTGAAACTTCTTTGAGATTGACTGTAGGGTGAAATTTAACACTAGATGAAGGATCACCATACCTTTACTAATATTCCCCAAGAAATTTGGTGAAGAAATGCCTTGTATCCAAAACCTTAGCTCCCTCTTCTTCTTCTTCTTCTTCTTCTTTGGGAACTTCTAGAGAGAGAAAATATTTGAGAGGAGTCAGGTTTCTTTTTTTTTCTCTTTGGAGAGGCTTAAATGAAAGGATTTAGGTCATAAAAAGGTTTTATAGTTGTTAGGAAAGGAATAGAATAATAAGGACTTAACTTTGGAAAATAACCAAGGACCCTTAAAGTTCCAACTTAAAAAATTCTGCCCTTGCCCGTCCAAGCTCACCCTTTGGTCACTTGGGCTCGCCAAGTGCACTAGGTGACTCGCCAAGTGCACTAGGCGACTCGCCAAGTGCACCCTTGGCTTGCCCTTTGTTCGAGTGAGCTCACTAAATAGGCAGTCCATTAGGCGATGGAGGGGGGACAATGGGCAACATGCCAATCAACTTGGCGAGCTACGACTTAGCTTGCCCTTTGGTCCAGAACCTAGGCCAAATAGGCAGCCCACTAGGCGACCACATGAGCCCAAGGGTGACTCGCCTAACCCCTTAGGCGATCAAGTACTCCCTTCGCCAAACATCCCCTCAAAGAACAAGGTTTCTTTCACTCAATCATGCTAGTCTAGGCCCTTGTTTGGACCCAAGGATTCTACCATGCTCCATTAAGTTCTAAAAATAGCCTACACATCAACCTAACGTCACACTAACCCAAACGATGAGGCTCTAGTTCAACCTATCATTTTCCGAGTCGGTGTAGGATAAGCACCAGGAATAGCAGGCTGCAGGTTTGGAGCCTAAGGATGATGAAATATTATCAACACAAAGGGCTTAGCTACGATCCAAATGGATGAATGATTCGTCTAGGATCAGGAATCCTCAAGCCTCCACTACTCCTCCTCCAGCTCCAGCACATGCCGTGGTCCTAGCACCACCAGTACAGTGTCATCCTACCAAGTCTATGAATAGACAACAAACTAAGGGGATGAGGACAATCATTGAGGAGAAGCATCTGTCTACTGATGGGGTCATTAACAGGTACCCGGAGATAATGAGTTGCCTAAAGTCGCACAACTTCTAGATCTTCACCAAGCCCCATAGCCCTTACATTCCTACTTGGGTTCGGGAGTTCAACGTTGCTTATGGAGCCTTGATACTGCAAAGAAAGATGCAGGCAACTGCATTCAAATCGATTGACTACGTAGTTTTCCAGGGAAAGAAGGTCAAGTGTGATAGTGAGGCTATTAATGTTGTACTTGAATGTCCTGATGATATTGATGATGAGTGCTAGCATCTGATCAGGAAAAAGACTCTAGAAAATATTAAGAAGTGGCTGGCCCCTCTTATATCAGACGTTACTCCCATGTGGCTGGAGATTGGAGTACCGATTGAAAAAAAGGATCTAAACATAGCTACAAGGTTCTGGTTTGGTTTCATCAGCAACACAATCATGCCATCCCAGAACGAGTCGATTCTCTGACAAGCCAAGGCAGCCTGTCTGGGATGCATCATCGAGGAGACGAGGATAAATCTGGGGATAACTATGGCAAAGGAGATGGTCATGAGGTCTAAGCAACGCCACACTTCCCTCCCCTACAGATGAGAAGAAAGATTTGGAAGTAATTCCCATATCTTCTATCGATATCCATAGGATTGAGGCGGAGTATTTAAAGGATGAGGCAGAGAGGAAGAAGGCAGCCTCGGTGGACGCTTCCCAATTGTGGATACATACTCACTACCTGTAGAGACACCTTTGCCTACTCCGGCCCTTGGTCCTTCAAGTACGTCTAGTGTTGTTCCTTATGACACTCCACGTTCTTTTGTTGCTACATTGCCTCCCAGAGCTGTTTCTACTGCTGTTTCCAGGCCCCCGCTCACTCAAGCTGAACTACTCCGGATGGGGCAACTAGCCCAGTCTACCGATCATCGTGCTTCCAGACTTAAGGCATCCATTTTGGGCATGATTCAGACAACCCTTGCTGATGTTGTGACACCGTTGAATTCTACCATTGATTCCCTTGCGGCTAGGATAGCGGTGTGCGAGCATGACCAAGGGGCCACCGAGGATGTGACGGCTGTAAAGGTCATCATTACTGCACCGAGGAGAGATGTGGACCAGCTGAAGTCCATCGATATGTCCATGATCTTGGGGACGGTAGAGGTCCTAGATGTGCAAGATATGACTTCGATTACTACCGGAGATGATGTTAGATTTGAGGAGAAAGCTAATCCAGAGTATGAGGCGAAGACATATGAAGAGATGCTTGGGGTTGCTGAGGAGGTTTCTTATAACGGCTTTACAGAGATTGAGGAGGCCATTATCGATGCAGCTGTGCATACCTCTTTGGCAGATACGCCTTCGGCTGACCCTAGTGGAGCTGGTGATATTGTAGATGTGACTCTGGGCACTGATGCCCCAGTTCAGAGCACTACACCGGGCACTGATGCCCAGACAGATGGAGCGATCGTTTAGACATGATCCATTTTTACCTCCCACTATATCGTATTTTATTTGACTTTTGGATATTTTATCTCTTGCATTTGAGGACAAATAGCTTTTTTTATGGTGGGGTGAGGCCCACCTTTTGTGACGATTGTTCTGTTTATATATATATATATATATATATAGGTTTTTTGTGGTATATATTATGTTTTGGCATTATTTTTGTGGATGTTTGAGCTTGTGGTTCCTTGCTTTAATTGTAAATGATTCTTGGACCCTTCCGAAAATTTTTGTGCCACTTCTTGTTTGTGTTCGAATGTGGCTGTTCTCTTGCAAATTTGAGTATCAGTCTTGATCAATACCGATGACTTGAATAGTCCTCATAATCGAATAAAAATGAATGTGCAGCTACGATGAGGCCAAGTGAAGTTGCATAGACAATATGTGAACCTTTTTCATCTCGTTGTGGCTAGCCAATTGTCAAATTGAGTCTCTTGTGATGAACATTGCACACTAGGGAAAGTGTGGAGTCTTGTTTGACATTGGTGTCAATTCCTTGTGTGATGAACTTACCGTGAACCGTGTGTGATAACACCTACAATTTTCCCTGTTGTTCTGGTTGACTAAGTGATGCAATCTCTTGATATGATCTTTGGCAACTTTGAAGAGTGTGGAACAATTTAACATTATACCACTTTTTATGGCCTACCTTGTGAGTGTGTGAACTTTGCTTGAGCACCGTTTTAAGCCTTACCCTTTTCTTGGAAGAAACTTGATGAAATTGTGACCTTTCTTGATCCATTACCCTTAATCCTCATGATTTGTAGTTTGTGTGAATAGCCAACTTAGGACAAAGCCTAAGTTGGGGGTGTGGTGAAAAGAGAAGGTAAATCAAGAAGTGCGAAGAAGTCCCCTTTGACCCATGGTTTTGAGAAAGATGGAACCCCTCCATATAAAAAAAAGAGAGAAAAGAAGAAAAGAACGAAAAAAGAAAAAAAAGAAAAAGTTGTGGAATAAAGTTGTGAAGATGCAAAAAGAAATGGGGTATCCAAAAGTCCATGGAAGATGAATAATGGGGTCACTTGTGAGCACGAATGAGAATGATGAAGAAAAGGAAATAAAGTGTTGTTCAGACCACATTTCACGAGGATTACAACCATTTAGCCTGAATGACCATACCTTTGCACTCAGCCCCATTACAAGCTTTGAAAAGACCTTTTCGATCTTGACTGAGCTAAAACAATTGTTGTTTGGAAAATAAGGGCAAACCTATGGGTGAAATCATGCATTGTGTTGATCTTTGTGAGTGTGAGTGTTGCATTTGATTCCGGAGCTTTAAATTGTTGAACCATTATGTGTGAATATGAAATCAGTCTTTGTGTGAGGGCATTTGAGTACATTTGTCACTACAACATTTTAGGCCTACGGCCACACTAAATCTGGACAACGCTTGTAAAGTGTTGCCTAAAATATTTTTGGGGACACTTTTAAAGCGTAGCCCATGTTTTTAACTTTTGGATTCGATTATATTGGCAACACCTGTAAAGCGTACTCTTTAATGGTATAGGCTACACTTTATAAGCGTTGTTACAATATGATATAATTGACAACAACTATTTACATATATGACCACACTTTTAAAGTGTCCTATTTTTATAATTGTAAAAACAACACATTATAAATGTGACCTTAAAATTTTCACTAAAATATTATATTCCCTCCAACATTTTTAACTCTCCCTCTAATTTTTATTGGGCAAAGAAAAACAATGCATAAAATATAAATCTATTGTTGTTACAATAGTTGTTTTGCATAGGGTTTTTTTAGAATATATAATTTCTTATCAGTTTTAGAATAGAACTTTGAGTTTGGAGACAATATTTTCCTTAGCTTTGTAGAATTGAAGTTTTCCATTTTTGAGAAATTGAAAGTGGGTTTGTGAGATTCTTCGATTTGGACCTTTGTAAAGACAAAATTAATCTTATCCAGTTGATGGAAACACTATTTGGTAACGATTTCTATCTTTTTATGATGTCTAGCTAAAACCCCAATTCTTGGGGTGTGATTATGGGCTGATTTAGCATATGTGTTTTGTTAATTGATAGTTTACATTATGTTTAAAAGTGATTTCAATCAGTAATTATGGTGTAACTTAAAGGGTTGTAGTAGCAAATGCAATTCTAACTTCGTGTTTTTGTCTTGATCGAGACAGAGGTTTTAAAACCAAGATTTCTGATTTGATTGTCTCTTGGTATTGGGTTGTCATGGGTTTAGCTCGAGAGAGTTAATCCTAAACCCTTTTCCACACATTCAACTCGAGAGAGTGAATGGACTAAAGCGTAGGCTGTTCTTAATTGCTGCTTATTGGTGTATGAGAGAAACCAATTTTATTCGGGGTAAATTGTTCGAGAGAAAGTTTATCCACACTAAAGTCTAGCTTATTTACTGATTTACAACTGTTTACTATCAGTTTCAATTACCCATTAGTCTACCTTAGCCTATAATCCAATAACATCCCAAGAACCCGTCTCTTTACTTGTTTGTTCGTGTTATTTGCTGTTGTTGTAGTTCATAACTTGAATTATGTTTTTATTCGTAAATGTCTTTACCTATGGTTGACTTGAACATATTTGCACTTGGCTCTTGAATCTTAAGCATGTACCACTCCTTGTGGGATTCGACCCTAACTCACTTAGTTGGGTTATATTACTGACTAACGATAGTTGGCACTTAGTATTGGATGAAGTATCATGATACGTGAAATCACTCACCAGTTATGATCATTGTCTCTTATGCTATGTCCTATGTCTCATGATAATGTCTCTTATGCTTATGACTTATGTTATTGTCTCTTTATGATTATTGCATGTGGCTTATGTTGAGTAATACCTCTTATATGCTTATGTTGATGACATATGCTAGTCATCATATTTAGTAAATTATTGTACTAACACATACTTTTGCCTACATTCTTGCCAAATGTAGGGTTTGGTGATATTGACTTCCATCATCGTGGCTAGGTTCATAGTAGATCAAGAAGAGATGTTAAGGTAAGTCCTCATAGCATTCGAGGGCTTGACCACCATGTCATTTACATTTCATTTTATTTTAGAGCTATTGTTTGGGTTGTGTCCCAAGAGTTATTCAAAGTTGTTTTAGATGGTTTGAGACAAATTTTAAAGACTTTCGCTTCGTTTTACAAAGACTTCAATTGTATTGAAAAATGTTTTAAATTTCTGTACTTTTTTATTATCTTAAGTTATGATATGCTAAGTGGCTTACATTGAGTCCTTCGGGGTGCTATGTGCCATGTTACATCTAGGGGATACCCTTGGGTTGTGACAGGTGTGGGAGACACAAAAGGATCATGTTATAGCTCACATGGTATTTTTGTCGCTTAAGGATAATTTCCACAACAATAATAATGAATTAAGGTTACTTCAAGAATTATCTCTCATCGGTTCAAAGGTGATGTTCACTTGAATTGATAATGGTTTTATGACTTATGGTTTCTAACTCTCAAAATACATGTTTTAGCTTGATGATTGCAAACTTAAGATAATGTTCCTTTTAAGCATTTTTTAAATATTTTATTCATGGCTATCATACTTGGTACATTGTTTTGTACTAACACATACTCTTGCGTACATTTCTCCAAATGTAGGGTCCTATAATAACTGTTCTCAATTTTATAGCTAGTGGTTGACTTGGGAGATTTCGAGCTTTGGTGAGTCATCATGCTTCGAGGATGGATTTTCAATGTTTTATTTTTCTTTCTTATTTTCAGTTTTGGACATGATGAATGGGCTAGTCGCAATTTCATTCTACTGTATTAGATGGCTATTTAGACAAGTGTTTGGTCTTTCACTTTGCTTTTACAAAACTTTTATATGTTGAAATTGTCTTTTAAATATTTTAACTCTACTAACTTGTATGATGTATGCTAAGTGGCTTGTATGGGGCTTGCCGGGGTCTTGTACGCCATGTCACATCTAAGGTGTATCCTTGGGTCGTGAAAAACTTGGTATTCATAGCACACAGTTTAGAAAGGTCCTAGGATGTGTCATAAGCCACGTAGAGTACAGTCTTGTTCATGGGTGTGAAGAGCGCCACATTTATAAATGAGAGACTATAAGATGTTTAGAAAGCTTCACTTCTTTCATTACTTTAAAGTCATCCGATAGAGTGGACATCTAGGTGTCTTTCTCTCCTAACCGCTATATATGCTTTTCAGAATATGCGTCCACGAAGGAATAATGTGAGGAGGAATATGAATGTTTGTGAAAATGTGAGACAAGAGGTTCCCCTAGTGTCGATCAACCCTTTGGTTGAGAAAGCGACTAATGATGAGTTTCGAGCTGCATTTCATGCATTGTCCTAAGCTATGCTGGCTCAAGAAAATAGAGAAGTTGTGGCTCCCATGAACCCAAGGGTGGGTACAATGGAAACTAAGGTGAGGGACTTTATTAGGATGAATCCTCTCGAATCTCATGGGTCTAATGCTAAGGAAGATCCTCAAGAGTTAATTGATGAGGTGTATTAGTTGTGATGATCATGGGAGTGACGCCGGTGGAAAAGGTGGAATTGGCCACCTATCAACTTAAGGGTGTTGCTCAAGTTTTGTTCAACCAATGGAAAGAGGAGAGGGTTCTTTTGATTGAGAGAACTATAAGGTTGTTTTTCTTGATATATCCTTTTCCATTGAGATGAGAGAGGCAAAAGTACTTGAGTTCATTTACCTTTGGCAAAGAGATATAAGTGTGAACGAGTATGCTTTAAAATTCACACAATTTTCTAAATATGCTCCAACTATGGTTGCGATCCAAGGGCAAGGATGAGTAAATTTGTGTCAGGTGCTTCCGACTTAGTGGTCAAAGAATGCCTAACCGCCATGTTTGTTAAATAGATGGATATTTCCTGGTTGACGATACATTCACAACAAATAGAAGAAGAAAAGCTTAAGGAGAAAACTAGGGATTCAAAGAGGGCAAGAAGGGATGATGGTGAGTCTTCACATTCAAGGTCGATGGATGAAATTGTTATCAAGGTAAGGGTGGTAGTGAGAAAATATTTCTCGAGTGTTGGGAGTGTGGGAGAAGACATGAGGGTAAATGTTTAGTTGGTATAATGCTTTCTTCATTGTGGTAAGATGGATCATAAGATAAGGAATTGTCCTACGATTGCTAGAAATGAAGGAGATAATCATCGATGGGCTCAACCCTACCCTTTCTCCGGTCCTAGTGGTGGTTTGAAACAAGATAGATTCTATGCCATTCAAACTCAAGAAGATCACGAGGGTTCCCCGGATACAATAATTGGTAAGTTAAGGTCTTTTAGCTTTAGGTTATACATTGCTTGATATTGACTATTTTGTTGGATATGGTAAGACTCCACGATGGAGATTGTGTTTGGAGTAGTCCTTGAAATCTTTCTGGAAACTTCTTAAGTTTTTACTTGTATCAATGGTTTAGTGGTTGTTAAGATATTGGTGTTAAGTTTAGATTGAGGGAGATGGATTTGAAAAGACTAGTGGGATTGGTTCCTCGGGGGGAGGGGGGATATTGTGCCTCATGGTTGGTACGAAAGTAGAACTATGTTGGTTTTGGAAGAGTTCCTTGTTATGGTTTGACGAGTCAAACTTTTGAGGCGATGTGACTTCTTAATATCCCTATCTCTTACCTTCTAGCTTGAGGTCTTAGCTCCTCATGGTTCACTCTTGAGGATTCTTGTGTCTTAGTCATCCTTATGTTTCAAAAAGTAGGAATGCTTATGAAAATAAATTGATTTTCAAAAATATGATTTAGTCTAATTGATTGCTTCATGATTATGTGCATTTGAGTATGATCTTGCATGTTTGTCTTATAAAAAGATGTTGTAAAAAATAGTATGCTTAGCCTTGGAAATGAAGTTTCCTCCTCGGGTATGTACATTCATGTGAATGCATTCGTGTTGGGCTGCTAGGTCTACTTCCTATCTTCCTTATGATGTTTTGAAAATGTTTTAACTTGGAGTCGATGTTCCTCCTTGCTTATGTGCATTTCGATGAAGTTGCATTGATAATTGGGTTGTTAGTTTCTCTCCTACTATTTTCATGCTAGCTTGAATCTCATTCCAAGATTAATGATCCCATGTTGGAGATAATGTAACACCTCAGATTTCAAAAAGCGTAAAAAATTCTATTTTTCACAACCAAGTGTTAGCAATGACGACACCATACACGGACCATAGATGGAACGACGGTTCGTAGATGGTGGACGTGTTTGGTTAGTTCAACTTTTCCAAAATGTTAAAGTTTCAGTACTTTGTGACGGTTCACCAGGAAGGCCCATCATCCATTCAACGAGCTGTAGATAAGGTTGGTAGGTGAGTCCCAGACTTAGAAAGATTTCAGAGTCAGAAGCCAAGAACGACGACCACGACCTACGGTCCTTAGACTGAACCACAACCTATAAGAAAGGGACCGCCATTGGTAGTTGAGTAATTGATTCTCGGAAGTCAACGATGGACGAAAATGACGGTCCGTAGGTTTAGCCACGGACCGTGGTTTGCCACCGTCGTTGACAACAACAGTTATTTGGAAAGAAAGGGCTTTTGGATCAACTTTAAACAGTCATATCTTTTAGCAAAATATTAATTAGGTGGCCCATGACCTATCAAATTAAATATAATTGATTCATCTTTCCAATGCCACCGAGTTTTCTAAATTCCAACCTCCTAGTAAAATGTTATGCTCGTTTTAGTGAAGCCTTGTCGGGCAGACCATGAACGACGAACCCAGTTGACGGACGATAGTCCAAACGACAGTTCGTCAGTCCTGTAGTAGATGGCATTCGCCAATTTTAAGTCAAGGTTTATTGGGTATTTACCCAATTATTTTAACTCAATACTAAGTCGTTTTTCCTTCTACCCAAAGCCCTATATAATGATTCTAAACCCCCAAATCACCCAAACTAAATTCATTCTTTTAAATTTCCAAAAGTTGATTAAGCTCTTCCTCTCGAATATTTCTCTCTCTAGAAGTGGAAGAAGAAAGTTAGAGTTTCAAAATCAAGCCTCCTAATCCTCCATTGTTTCCAAGGTTTTTGCATCAAGGTATGATAATTTTCATCCATGGATCCCTTCCATCCATGAAGTTACCAAATTCTCCAATTTTGTAAAGTTATATTCCCTAATTAAGTTAGGGTTTTCTTCAATTTCCACGGGTTCTCTTCAATGTTTATTTAAATGATTAAATTATGACCTCTTATGCATGAATTGATGAAATACTATAGTTTTTATGATGATCCCTATGAACTCATGTATATCCCATATTTTCCAATTATAATGAAATAATATGGGTTTGGTTTATGAAAGAATAGTTTTACGAAATAAAGAATGAATTTATAAGATTACATGAATTTATGATGAATCCCATGTTTAACCCTTGTTTTCTAGATGTTGATGATTGAAAGTGGGTTTTGAACCTTGAAAGGTGAATTATGAAAATATACATGTTCTTATGAAGTTTATGGAAATGTTTTAAGGGTGCTTTGAGAGTGAAGTATTAGTGATGTTGTTATGGTTGTGTTGTTGAAAGCACATCTCATATACACATGTAAGCATGAATTGTGGAAGGCTTTCACACCTATAATGAAGCAGTGCTAAGAAGCTAATCTAATTACTAGGCAAGAGGCGATTACCCATGCTCTCTAATTGAATTACAAGATACGATTACCCATGTCACATGATATAAGGACAAGAGGTGATTACCCATGTTCCTTTATGAGCTATGATGAAAAGATCATAGATGGTGAATGGTTTTCTAATGCATGGTCTAAGGAGCAATCCTATGATAAGACAAGGGGTGACTACCCATGTCTTTTAAAGTTAACATAAATCAAGACTTAATAATTACTCTGTGGGAATTATTCTTAGCACCGAGAGGATATTGAGATGGAAGCTCTTCCGAGTTGAGGTCGGGTTTTCTAGAAGCAATCTCCTTATCCCTTACCTATGTTCCCGCATAGGATGATTGTCTAGGTAGACATTAGCTAGTGGATCCACTTTAGCTCCGATTCTTGTTTCTACCTTGGCAAGTAGGAAATCCCTTTTAGATGTGGGAGACACCGGAGGATAATGCTATAGCTCACATGGTCTTTATGTTGGTTAAGGATAATTCCCACAACAATAATAATGAACTAAGGTTACTTGAAGAAGTATCGCTCATGTGTTCAAAGATGATGTTCACTTGCATTGATTATGGTTTTATGACTTATGGTTTCTAACTCACAAAATAGATGTTTTAGCTTAATAATTGCATACTTATGAACATGTCCCTTTTTAGCCTGATTTAAATGTTTTATTCATGGCTATCATACTTGCTACATTTTCTTGTACTAATGCTTACTCTTGCCTATATTTCCCCAAATGTAGGGTCTGACAGTCAGGGTTGTTAGTTTCATGGGTAGAGGTTAACTTGAGAGATTTCGAGCTTTGGGGAATCCTCATGCTTCGAGGATGGATTTTGATTGTTCCAATTTTCTTTCTTTTTTCAAGTTTTGGACATGATTTATTGTCTAGGCCCAATTTCATTCTATTGTATAAGATGGCTATTGAGACAAGTGTTTAGTCTTCCGCTTTGCTTTTACAAAACTTCTATATGTTGAAATTGTCTTTTAAATCTTTTAAAATATATTATCTTGTATGATGTATGCGAAGTGGCTTGTATGGGGCCATTCGGGGTCTTGTACACTATGTCATGCCTAGGGGGTACCCTTGGGCCGTGACAATCTAGGTGTTCATATATAGCTATGAGGTTTGATACTGTTCTCGAACAACTTCTTGAACCATTCAGTGTTTCCATACATGTTGGTGAGTCTATTCTTGCCTAGAGAGTTTATCGTTATTATGTCATCTCTGTGTAACATTTCGGAATCTAGTAGACTAAAATAGGGCTAAGTGATAAGGCTAGAGCCAACAAAGAGAGTAGGAACCAAGGAAGAGGGATAGGGCAGCCCACTCTTCCGTAGACACTGCCCACCTTCCCACGATCACTACCACGGCTCGTGGTGAGGACCACGGCTCGTGGTGAGGACCACGACTCATGGTGTGGCTCGTGGTTATGATGCAGTAGCTACCCCAAGGCTGCCATAAATAGCCCCCTCCCCATGAATCACTTCACGGCTTGTGAAGGCTATCACTGGCCGTGGGAAGGCTTTGGAGGTTACTTAGTTTTTAGGGGTGCAAGGGATGTATTCCAAGCTACTCGTCCAAGACCACGATGGGAACCACGACTCATGGAGATGGACACTAAACTATTAAGTGAAGGGCTTTTCATTAGACTTAGATTTTAGGGTCAACTACAAACGAATTTTTCAGCTCAAAATGAATTAGGTGTCCCATGACCTATCAAATTAAAGTTCTCTAAGTCCTCTTTCCAATGCCACCGAGTTTTCCCAATTCCCATCTCGAAGTAAAATTTGTGCCCAAAATTGTGAAGCACTATCAGGGAAAATATCTTCACGACCCGTTTTACGGGCCTTGGTGGTCATGACGACCCGTGGTGAGCTTCCAGTGAGGCAATTTGGCCATTTTTAAGTCAGGGGTTATTAGGTCTTTTCCCAATTGTTTTAACTCAAAGATATGTCATTTTGCTCAAGCCTAGGACCCTTTTATAAGACATTTTAACCCCAAACTCACCCATTCAAGTTATTATTTCCAAAACCCAAAGAAATCCCAACGTTCTTCTCTCAAATATTTCTCTCTGTAGAACTTGAAGAAGAAGAAAGAGTTCAAGCTAGGATCAAAGTCAAGTCTCCAATCCTCAAGCATTTGTGGGCTTTGTTATCAAGATATGATAGTTTTTTCATCCATGGATTCCGTCCATCCATGGAGCCCCCATGATCCCCAATTTAAAGGATGAAATTCCCCAACTTGAGTTAGGGTTTCTTCCAATATTGTGGTTATTGATGAATGTTGATCCAATTGATTGGATTATGATTTTTTATGATTGAATTGATAGAATTATATGTTTTTAGGATGAAATTGCATGTACCCATGCCTAACCCATGTCTAGAAAGTTGAAATTGATTTAAATGAGTTTTATACCATGAAAAGAGAATTTGTGGGTTTAGATGTATTCAATCTAGGATTGATGAGATACATTAGAATTGAAGCTTATATGATGAATCAGGGCTAGTAATGCTTGTGATTGATTCTATATGATGAAGTATGATTAGAATTGCTTGAGAGTGAAGCATATAGACATAGATTGTTGAGAGTAAAGCTTATATGATGATTTATGATTAGTATTGCTTTGAGATTGAAGCTTATGAGATGATTATGATTTTGAATTGCTTTGAGAGTGAAACATATAGTATGACTAAGAGATATATTGCTTTGAGAGTAAAGCTTATGTTATGAATTGTTGATTATTGATGTAATTGTTATGGAAGAGATAGTTCCCACATGAATTGCTTATGCATGAATGTGAAAGTTTTCTCACATTAAATAATTCTAGGGTGAAATGATTGCTCACCTAAAATGAATCTCGACTATAGACTAAAATTGATGAGGCAAGAGGTTAATACCCATGACCTTAAGATGAGTAGGATATGAGGTGATTTCCCATATTCTTTAGAAAAGAGTAAGACGCGACTACCCTTATTCCCTAAAGATTGGACATGGATGTAAGTATCCATGATCCCTTATGATGAAATGATGTAGCGGCGAATACCCATATCTTATGATGAAAGATGTGGAGGCAAATACATGTATCATAATATGGAAGGACATGGAGGCGAATACCTATGTTTCCTTATAGAATGATGTGGAGGAGAATACCCATGTCATATGATAAGTGGCATGGAGGCGAATACCTATGATCCCATAAGATGGACATGGAGGAGAATACTCGTAACCATATAAGCAAGGCAATAGGTGACTACCCGTTAGCCTTTAAGTAAGGCAAGAAGCGACTACCCATGAGCCTTTATGAGAAGGAAATGAGGTGACTTCCTCATGTCTATAATAGATAAGCTGAATATGAGTATTATAGATGATGAGCTTGAAGGATGGCCCAGGGTGGCCTACTATGATGAGTAAGACTAGTGGAGGAGTACCTATGTCTTAGATAAGTATGCTTTTGAGATTACTTCAAGGAAGTATCGTAAGTATGTTTTAATATGAGATTTTCTTGTATGATGAATGATTAGCCTTAATTGTTGCTAGAGTTTCCTTCCTTGATAGGTATGACTAGAGGTGGATGACCCAAGTCTTGTCTAAGAATAGGTTGAGGTCACTTCAAGAAGTGCTCCTCCTATATTGATATGCTATGATGATATATGTGCATTGATTATGCTTCTTACTTATATTGTCTAAACCTTATGTTTATGTTGATGTTTATTTTGGCTATCATATTTAGTACATGTTTATACGAAGGCATACTCTTGCCTACATTTCATATCCAAATGTAGGGTCTTGAGATATCGAATCTCATCCCCGTTGCTAGGATCTTAGTAAAAGCAAGGATTGAAGATTGTGAGTCCTCATATCATTTGAGGATATGGCAACCATTTGTCTTATGTTCTTTCATTTTATGTTTGAACTATTGTATGAGATGTGTCCCAAAGAAATTTCTGTTTTACATGGTTTGAGACAAAGTGTATTAGACTTCCGCTTCGTTGTATAAAGACTTTGATTATGCTGAAAATGTTTTAAAATTTTGATAAATTCTATTACCTTATATTATGAAAGCTAAGTGACTTATAAGACGCCTCTCGAGGTCTGGTATGCCAAGTTAAGTCTAGGGGGTACCCCCTGGGTCGTGACACTCTGTCAATCACAAGAACACCATGACTGACTTAGTCAAGTTAGACATGGTGGACTGTGATGTTATTCTAAGTATGGACTGGCCTCATTTTTGTTATGACTCAATTTATTGTAGAACTCGAGTATTAAAGTTTCAGTTTTCTAATGAGCTTGTTATAGACTAGAGGAGTAGTTCTGCATTGCCTAAGGGTCATTATATTCCATACCTTATGGATAGAAAGTTAGTATCTAAGGGGTGCATCTATCACTTAGTCTGAGTTAATGACTCTAGTGTTGAAACACAACCTATTCGGTCAGATATATTTGTTAGTGAGTTTCCATAGGTCTTTCAAGATGATCTTCCCAAAGTCCCTAATGAGACAGAAATAAATTTCGGCATAGACATTCTTCCTGATACTCGACCTATCTCTATTCTACCATATAGAATTGCTCTAGCTGAGTTAAAAAATTAAAAGAGCAGTTGAAACATCTTCTTGATAAAGGTCTTATTCGACCTAGTATCTCACCTTGGGGTGCTCCGGTCTTATTGGTGAGGAAGAAAGATGGTTCTCTTAGGATTTGTATTGATTACCGCCAGTTGAACAAGGTCACTATAAAAAGTAAGTACCCTCTTACGAGAATTGATGATCTTTTTTATCAACTCCAGGGTGCTACTTATTTTTATAAGATAGACTTCACATTTGGCCATGATTAGTTGATAGAAACAGAAAGTGATATACCAAAGACAACATTTAGGACTCGTTATGGTTATTATGAGTTTCTTTTGTGTCTTTTGGCTTGACCAATACTCTTGCAGCATTCATGTATCTTATGATTAGGTTATTTAAGTCATATCTTGACATGTTTGTGATTGTATTCATTGATGACATTTTGATTTATTTGAAGAATGATGAGGATCATTCTAGTCATCTCACGATAGTTCTCCAAACTCTTAAGGATAGAGAGTTGTATGCTAAATTTTCTAAGTGTGAGTGTTGGCTTGAGTTAGTGGCATTCTTAGGAAGCATTGTATCTTGAGAAGGAATTTGACTTGACACTCAAAAGATTGAAGTAGTGAAGAACTGGCCTAGACCTACATCACCAACTGATATAAAGAGTTTCTTGCTATTGAATGGTTATTATAGAGGTTTGTTCAGAGGTTTTAATCTATTTCATCGCCATTAACAAAGTTGACTCAGAAGACAATAAAGTATCAATGGTCTGAAGCTTATGCGTCTAGAATTGTACTTGGTTGTTTATTGATGAAGAATTGTAAGGTTATAACCTATGCCTCCAGACAACTTAAGATTCACGAGAAGAATTACCCAATTCATGATCTCGAGTTGGCTACTGTATTATTTGCTTTTAAAATATGGCATCACTATCTCTATGGTGTTCATGTATATGTCTTCACGATCACAAGAGTCTTCAGTATGGTTTTAGTCAGAAAGAGTTTAATCTCCTATAGAGGAGGTGTTTAGAGTTACTCACCGATTACGCTATAAGTATCCTCTATTACCCAGGTAAGGCAAATATTGTTGATGATGATTTGATCACATTATCTATAGAAAGTATTGCCCATGTTGAGTAAGGCAAGAAATATTTGGCCAAAGATGTGCACAAACTTGCACGATTGGGAGTCCAGTTCTTAGATTCCAATGAAGGTGGAGTGGTAGTGATTAATGGGGATGAATCATCTCTAGTGTCTGAAGTGATGTAGAAAAAAGATTGTGACCCTGTTCTGCTTGAATTAAAGGTGAATGTTCATAGGCAAAAGGTGATGGCTTTTGAACAAGTGGGAGATGGTGTGTTGAGGTACCAAGATATACTGTGTAACAAACGTGGATCACGGAGAAAGCTCATAGCTCCAAATATTCAATCCATCTTGTCCACAAAGATGTATCGTGACTTAAGAGAAGTCTATTGGTATAGTTGTATGAAGAGGTGTGTTGCAGATTTCACTGCTTAGTGCCCACATTGCTAACAAGTCAAGGTAGAGCATTAAAGGCCAAATGGTGTGGCTCAGAATATAGATATTTTGGAATGGAAGTGGCAGATGATCAATATAGATTTCATTACTAGCTTTGTGCGATCTCATAGACAACATGATTTGATTTAGGTGATTGTAGATCAGATTACTAAATCAACCCATTTCTTGCCAGTAAAGATTACCAATTCAGTTGTAATTATGCTAGTTTATACATCCAAGAGATAGTCTGACTGCTATAATTTCAGATACAGGTGCACAATTCACCGCTTAGTTTTGGAAGTCTTTTTCAGAAAGTTTTGGGTTAGATTGTGTCATGGCCCAAGGGTACCCCTTGGACGTAACATGGCACATGGAATTCCAAAAAGGACCCAAGTAAGCCTCTTAGCATATCATCATCACATAAGTATAGAATAATAAAGAATAGAAACACATTTTCAAGTCTTTAAGAAACTTTCATCAAAGTAAAGAGGTAGTCTAGACATAGTCTCAACACGCCATCTACTACAACTAGAGTCTTAAAATAATAGGGTCGCAGCCCTTACAATAGAGGATATGAAAATATCTAGTACAACTAAAGAAGTGAAACAACAAAAAAGCTCTTGTCCTCAGATCCATGACGACATACCACAAGCTTGATGAGTAGTCAACCCAAGCTTGAACTAGAACGAATCGCCTTACACGTCGGAACCTACACTTTGTAGAAAATGTAAAAGAAATATGGGTCAGTACAATAATGCAATAAGTATGGTAGCTATGCATGAAAACCATTAAAGATTCTAAAAAGCGACAGTTTAGTTGAAAACTATGCATTTGATCAAGTCTATGAACTATCATAGAAATAAGTGCAAAAGCAAAAGATACAAGCATATTCAACATTTGATCATCTGAGCATAAAGGAAACAAACCATAAGAACCCTCAAAGCAACCTTGTGCAATGTATGAATAAGATCTCATACTCCTATCCACACTAAGGAAAGCTTATTAAGTGATTATAGTTCAGAACTCCAACTCTAGGTTCTTCAATCATAGTGGGATTAACTTTAACCGACATAGACTATGAGATCTTAATCATGGAATTTGGTGTCTTCCCCACACCAAAAAGGGGTTGTCCTACTTGCCTAACGTAGACCTAACACTCTTAGCTTATGTGGATCCACTAGCTAAAGACCAATGCGGACACATAGTTTATGGGATACTGGGATTGTTTCTAGAAACCCGCCTTGTACTACTGGAGGATCTTCCATCCCATGAGACTTCTTCAAGAAACACGCCCTCTACTAGCGGAGGATCTTCCATCTCATTAAAAATATACACTCGGTACTAAGCATGACTCCTATTGAGTTTACATTAAGTCTTGACTTAACTCTATAATTAAGGAAGAATGTCTTAACACTCAACTAAAAAACTCATGCTAAAGCTCCTAGATTCAATAGGTGAGACTAGACTTCAAACCTAAGAATCATTACATGTGACAAACCTTTAACATTGCATTCTATTCATACCTAAGTGTGTACATAAGGATAATCATTCAATCAACAAAACAATTAGATTATATTGTAGTTGCTTTACTCTTAAAGAAATCCAATTGTATGCACACATGTCTCATACATATAGTCAACTCTCATATTTTACCCTTCACGGCTATAGATCACATTCAACCAATCAATCTAGGATTACTATATTAGATATAGCTGGTGACATGATTCAATAAACTAAATTACTAAGAGTCCAATTTCCTAATTACTACAATTCACCCAATTCACAAGTCACATACTAGGGTTATGGGGATTACATGGATTCATAGGGGCTTTTCCCATAAATTCATTAATAATCAACAATTCAATCATAATCCATCATAAATCAGCTATTGAAAACGTTTTGAAAGAGAACCCATACTTTAGATTGAAACCCTAGTTTTTTTTTAGGGAAATTGGAAACTTTGAAATCAAGTTTTGAAAGGACTCTATGGGTGAAAGCTACCCATATTTGAAAACCGCCATACCTTAAGAATATTTTCTCAAGAAATTTGAGAGAAAAGATTTCTCCTTGATCCTTAGACTTGACCTTGTTCTTCTTCTTCAATGGGGTTTTCTAGAAAGAGAATATTTGGAGAGGTTTTGATTTGGTTTTGGGAAATTATGATTATGACTTTAGATGGGTTATTTTAGGTGGGAAAAACACTTATATAATCCTTTAAAATAAGCTTAAAACGACACCACATAACTATTTAAAATAAGGAAATTAGCAAGGAACCCCTAGACTCCACAAGCAAAGGGAAGTTTCAGGGGTGATCCACGATTGGGGACCAATGGACCGTGGGTGTGACCACGGCCCGTGCTAGTCATTCGTGGTTTCCTTCAGAGACTTGCCATTTGGGGTCTTGACCTACGCAAGCAGGCCACATGGCGTGGACCCATCCATAAGGCGTGGGTCCTGCCCGTGGCTACTGCCTTAGGTAGATTCCAAGGCGGCTTCACCCACGCTGCCCCCTTACAGGGCGTGGGTTGATCCACATGGTGTGGAACCCTCTTGTGGGTCATTGCCTACCAGCCCTAAGGGTCTTTTCCCCAAGGAATCAAGGTTGGTCCTTAGGGTTTAGGCCTTAACCTCCTAACACCAAACCATGAATTTTAAGGTACTTTAAGGCTCTAATTCTTACGTCAAGTTTTAACTTAGCTTATTTAGTTTTATGTTAGCTAGTAGTTTAGTCATGAATTTTCTGGAATGTTACATTATCTCCCTCTTGGGAACATTCATCCTCGAAGGATGATCTGGACACCTAACTGGATTAACTACTCAAGACTAGCAGCCCATCATACTTGAAACATCAAAATAATGCAAAATTCAAAGGAGGAAACATCAACTCCATCTCAAAACATAATCAATGCAATACAAGGGAGTAGGAAATACATCTAGCAATCCAATATGCCTGAAACTCAATAATTCTCATATTCATAAGAGGAACTAACTTTTCCCCAACTAAATAATGCTCAACACAACATCATGGAGCCAATATGCCAATACTCTCACTACAAAAAAATGCTCAATTTATGGGAGTTATTTTGTCAATTTGAGGCAGTTTTTGACCTTCACAATAAGAATTGTGGCGGTTTTTAAAAATGCTACAATTACCTTTGCCACGAGCATATTTGTGGCGGTTTTAAGAAACCTCCATGACGACCGTCGCAAACGTGCATTGGAATTTGTGGAGGGTTTTAAAGTCAATTTGTGATAGTTTACAACCTCCATCATATTATTTTAAATTTTTTAAATTATGTTTGTGTGTGTTTAAAATTACCACAATGTGATATGTATATTCTCATAATCTAATTTGTGGAGGTTTGTGACCGCCACAAATTGCAATATTTCTATAAAAAAAAATTACATCAAGCCTTTTTAATAATACATATAAATATTTTTTTAAATATTTAATGTAAGTCATATTTCATTATACAAATCTGTAGTAATTATAGGTAATAGATAAATAAATATTGATACATACATATCCCTGTACACCTTGAACAAGAAGAAAGTTTAAAATTTAATTCATCTAAAAAATAAATTCATATGAACCTTTGGCCTTCATAACCTATTAGTGAAGTCATACTCATCAATTCAAAGACAATGTAAATATCTTTAAGCTCTCATTCAAAAAAGAGTAAAATGATGTGGTTTCTTTCAACCCTACCTTGTTACCCATTTAAGTTTGTAGAATAAAATAGTTGTATTTTCTCTTTCCTTAACGCATGTAAGATTATATAGATATTAAAATAGACACTAATATTCGATAGAGCAATAATATGTAAAATATTAGACAAGGTTACATTATTTTGACAGAAAATAAACATACAATTATAGAAAGAAAAAACATGAATTGAAACTCAATTCTCAAATGAACAAAACAAACTTAATAGGTGTCAATAAGAATCGAACTGATAAAATTTTTTATAGAACACTAGTAATTGTTTTTATCTAAACAAAAATAAAAATGAGGCTCATCTACAATCAATTAAAGGTCAGATATAATTTTCTTTATTGTGTAATGAAAACTAAAAAATATATCCTAAAATATATAAAAGCATGGCTACATTAAGCATAACAACTTACAAAATACATATTTGTTTACAAATAAAATTAAACAAAATATACATAAATCTCAAATTCTTAAGTGAATTCTAAAGTTCTTGTGACAGAGAATTACCTTTATATTCACAAAAATATTACGAACCAATACACATGTTATACAAACTTGTTGCTTTGAAAATTATACTTCAAAAAACCTACAAAGAAAAAGACAATTAAATAAATCACACAAACAAAAAATATTCAAATTG
>JAJOOR010025231.1:0-17319 GCA_036250505.1 Solanum acaule | reverse complement strand
AATTCCCCTTGAGAGTTGAGGGGCAAACGAACATAGTCCTTTTCAATTCCCTTCTCTCCATGCATGGATTCTCTTTGCTTCCACTCAGGGAAAGAACAAATTTTGCACATTAATTCCTGATGGCAGATTTGAGGGAGTGGCTGATAGTGCATGAAATGACCACTGCAATTTCCCACGATGGTTTCTGGCAGCGAAATTGGCCTCCTGTTCACATTTTCGTAAGTTGATGAATGTTGAGGACATGCCTTCACAGAATGCACAGAGCAAACTCCAGTAACTTCAGGGGGAGAACCTCTTATCTTGTCATGTGATCTCTCACTAGCACCACAAGCGTTAATTAGACTTCCAACTATTTGGTCATTCTTTTGGTGGTTATACATCTGTTGAGACACATGGAGAGACCCAGGATTGCAGAAATACTGTGAACTGTGTGATGCCACTCCAGAACCTCTTCCGAATAATTTTAAATTGTCATTTTCCTCAGAGACTTGATTAAAAACATCACTGCATTCAGATGAATTATCTTTAGTACCGATATTGTGCCTAAGTAAACCAGGAGCATCAGCAGTACTTTGCACGGCGGACCTCTTTGGGGATCCTGGTTGAACAGTAAGCTCACTTTCTGTAGTTCTCAAAATATGTTTATTTATTCCTTTCTCTTCCACAAGGGATAGAACCTCTCCTCTCTCTGTGGCATCGTCTTATACAATGAAAGTAGCAACCAGGTCAGAATATAGACTGCAAAAATATTTGAAAAAACTGAAAACATATAGCAGAAATGCTTTACTATTGCACCAAAGGATCTTTTTCTTACCTGAGATAACATGTCTGTGGCCTTGTTGATTGCTGCAAAAATTTGCCTCATTAGGACCAGATAAAATCCCACCTGACGAGTTCTCCACTGGAAATTGTTTAGTCCTTTTCTTGAGGTTGCTACAAACTGAATTCATCATCTTTTGATCATCCGCTGAGAACTTGGAATCAGTAAGACCTTTGGGCTTCTTTTCTGAAACGAGATGTTTCCGTTGTGGTTTCTTCCCGTAGGTAGGACTAATATCTTCCATGTCCTTCTCACACTTCTTTCTATGCTGTGAACAACTTGGTTTTGAAAATGAATTGGGCACTTTGAGCTTGTCAAATCTCTCCTGCAAGCAAAATGAGTCAACCATATACCGCAAAATAAAGCCACCCCTGAGAGTTTATTTCATTTTCAAATCAGAAAACCTTAGTTTTGAGTGATAATTAGCTGCTTCCCCACCAAAAAATGAAGTAATATATAATCAAGTGACATTAAGCAGAATGTCTTGGACAAAGATTTGCTTCAACTAGAAAGGTGGGATTCAATTGATATCCTTTTACTGACGTATCACACGTTTAGAAATTCCCCGAAAGAGAAAACAACAAAAAATTAAAAAAACTGAAAGCTACAAAAATTTAACACATAAGAAGATGACAAAAGGAAAAAAAAAAAAAAAAGAGAACGTGAAAGAACACAGTTATATCTGTTCTCATAGATGCACGCAACTTGCTCCTTTAAGAATGGAAAGGCATCTCAATTCACCAATTTTCCCTGTGAACACTACATTATCACTCACACAACTCCATAAAAGATGTAACTGAGTGAGGCATTCTCATTAACCTATATAAAGATTAAGAAAAACAAGAAGTATATGTGTTTAGGCATCTGGAGTGCAAATCTCAATTTTAGGCTATGGCTATATTGCAAAATTTATACTTTAATTCCAAAGGAAACGATAAACATCAAGAAGAAGAATTTTGGAATTTCCTAGTTCTTAAATCACATTTTATCTGATAGATATTGCATGTGAATTGAAAGACTGATATTTTTCTTCTCAAATATATACCACTAATCACTGAGGAAACCCATCTAATTTTTTTTTATATTGATGCATTGATTATGCAACAAAGTGCAAATAGTTCTTCAATGCTTACTTTACTTGGACCCAAAAAAGTAAACCCTCAATACCCGTGCTAGCATTATGCTGGGACATGATTCACCTAGTATGTCAACCAACCACGTTGCTAATCATGGAAAAGGGTGTAAATTGTCCCTTCTTCTCTTATTAAATCAAATGCACAAAACAAATGTTGATTAAATCCCTTTTCTGTGAACAGTGGTCTTTAGGTATCCGATTGTGTGGCGTAATTCAGGCTTACTCTAGTAACTAATCCAACAATTTAGATGAAATCGCTTAACTTCTATCATAAATTATGGGATTCCGATCAATACTAAACGCTTCATGAGATGACAAGCACCTGTAATGTAACATCTCAGAATTCTGAAGAAACAGCATAAAAGCCGTTGATGATCCACAATAAGCTAACAAACTCATTAAGAAAATGTTTCTTCCACATTTCACACAAAAACACAAACAGATAACAAGCCGCAGCTCCATCTTTGGATGTATATTTACCGGGCTTTTTCGACAGTAATTTCAAGCAGCGAGGGGTAAATGGACTAGTTTTACCAGAATAGTTCATAGTTCAAAAGGTAATGAACAACAAATCAGATTTTCACCATCCCAAATCTAAGTAACTTTACTAAAACCCCGTTATTTTATGCACAAAATTGTACATCAAAATCTCAATTCATCAAGCACAGGATACATTTCACGTCACAATTAACAAAATTAGCACAAAAAATAACAATGAAATACACATTCAATTGATACAAAGTTACATAAAATCGTACCTTCTTTCGGATTAGTAGATCCAGGTATCTACTATTCACATTCTTCCTTTGCTTAAACCTCCTATCCTTCTTCATCGTTTTCTTCACCTCCTTTAACTTGCTCGCAATCGTTTTCTTCTTCTTCATAGTGATTCTCCTCTTGCTTTTACGAATTCTAACTGCATTACCATTTCTATCAGAAAATTCCTTTTTCCCTTCATTAACAACAGCGCAATTATCATCGTCTTCTTCATCCTCATCATCGTAATAATCATCATCACCGTCAGTTCTCTCAACTTGAGGCGCCACAGCGAAAATGTCAACAATAGACCTCTTCTTCTGAACCCTTGTTTTTCCCTTAACACACTTAACTTTCCTACCCGTTCCATTTCTCCTGACTGGTACAACATCATCAGAATCCTCAGATTCCAGTACATCTAACCACCAGCTGAATTTCTTCGCTGTAATTGGAGGTAACATAGCTCTCACATGATCTTCCTTCGTTGATTCATCGAACGGCCAGCATTTCACCACGTCCACACTCCTCATCTCCGCAGTATACTCCCTAATTTTTATACCACAATAAATACAACTACACAACTATACAAACAAAAAAACCGGAAGCAAAAGTACCGTATCACTATTTAAGCTTAAAAAAAACACTAAAATTTCACTCACCTGATGGAGAAACCATCTATCGACACCGCCGGCATCTTTTCCTCTACCTGCAAACAACAGAAATCATTTACAAACATAGAAAAATCAACAATTACTTAAAAAAAAATAGTTTTAGAGAGAGAAAGCTAGCGATTACGATAATTAGTAGCACTACCTTTAACACAAAAAATGAATCACAAACAGAACGAAGTAGGCAAAGCAAAAGGACAGCTCCTCTAAAACTCCATGGAAATTGAAGAAGATGATGAAGAGATTATTTTTGTTGTTTTTGAGTGGTGAGGGATGTGGGTTATGGTTTTTTTTTTAGAGAGAGAAAGTAGGGAAAGAAAGATAAGAGAGAGAGAGAGAGAGAGAGAGAAGGGGAAGTAAGTACTTTATGCGTGTTTTCTATTATTTCCCGCTCGAAAAGTGTGAGAAGTAGGGTGGGCGAGGGGGGAGGGGTGGGGTAGGTGTCAATTTATCCTATTTTCTGCTCTGCCTATTCTTTTAGTGTGATAGCGACAGATGAGTGCTCAACCGAGTATATAAAAGTAAGTTTAGTAACTATATATTTAAAAAATAACGATCCTGATGAAATGGTAAGTATTTGTTAATCTATTATCAGGTCTTTAATTTAGATTTTTCTCCTTATGAATATGAAATTATTTTTGTTAAAATTTATTTTATCTTTAATTCTGAGATTTTTTGGGCAAATTAAAATTTAATCAGATCTTAATATAAATATCAAACATTAAATAAGGAATTTTAATTTACCTATTGTTTTTATTATCTTTTGTTTTCGTTATCATATATTTATTGTGCTATTTTATGTAAAATATGTTTTTTTTTATTATTTTATTTCCATTTTCTTATATAGGTTAATTTCAATAAGGGGATTGATTGAAAATAGTTTTTGTACTTTCACAAAATAAAAATAAAAGTATATGTAGTAAAGACGAAGTCAAAATTTGATGTTTATAAATTTGGAATTTTAATTCTTTAAACTTATTACTAGATTCTAAATAAGATAATTTAAACATGTTATATAATTTTTTCAAGTTAGATATGAAATTTAAACCAAAGCATAAGTTATACACTGAACTGCCCAGTAATACTGTAGTAATTTCTTCACGATTATAAAATTACACCAAATATATTCTTATGGGTGTTCTTTATAATACTCGTATTATATTAATCATTTATTTATTTAATCAGTTTCTCTTCTTCTTGTTTAACTTTTATCATTTTTTTTATTTCTTATTCTGTGTTCGGAGCACATATTGGAGCTCCGATAAAATTTGAATCGTGCTCAACAGCGCCATTTGTGGGTGGCGTTCCCATTAGAATTTTCTCTATGCCCAAGGCTCGAATTTAAAATCTCTAATTAAGGATAAAGTACTCTCATCTGGGCACCATACTCATGCTGATTTATTTTTTTAATTTGGTTTGCGTAAGTGTTATACAGAAGGACAAGTCACCCGTGTAAAAATATGAGGGAATTCAGCAACAAAGATTCCATGTATGGGAGAGAGGAAAACCACGCGCGCTTTGCAATTGACTGCTTCACGCATTCCACTTCAAAATATATCCCAGCAGAAATGAGTATAGTTTAGTCTTTCGGACTCAATTGATATGAAGGATGATTATTCACACGATTGATTCGGAATTAATCCTCTTTAATATATATTAATTTTGATATTATTTACTAATTGATGTCTTATTTGATTGTGTATGCAATATATATAAGTTATAACTAATATATATACTAGTTATACATTTTATTTAATATTCAATGATATATAACTGAGAGGGTATTTGGATTGACTTAAAAGTTAGTAAATTAGTTTTTCACTTCTGAGAGTATTTGCCAAATATAAAAAGTAAGGCAAAAGTACTCATTACCCCCCCCTGAACTTGAAGCTTTTTATACGGTGTACATCTAAACTAAATTCCGTTTTAATTACCCCCGAACTTGTTTATTCCTCCGTCGCGTACAGATTTTTTGTCCACCTGACGTAGAAATTGACAACACACTCTACTAGGCGCGTGAGGAAGTGATTTTTTGCCACATCACAAAGCTACAACGGTAAAAAAAAATGTAAAATCTCCATTGTTCTTTAATATTTGGCATATTTTAAACGAAAAATAGGGTAAAATGTAAATGAAAACTAAAGGAAACAAAGATCAACACTTATTTGGTAAGAATTTCTGACAAATTTAAAATTCAAGGAGTTCCGTGAAATCAGCCCTTATTCCAAAATAACTCTTAAACGATGAGTTTTAATATTTGACATATTTTAAACGAAAAATAGGGCAAAATGTAAATGAAAAGTAAAGGAAACAAAGATTAACACTTACTTGGTAAGAATTTTAGACAAATTTGAAATTTAATCGACCAACTTCACGTCTAGAAAAACCCAAATCCAGAAGGAGTTCCGCGAAATCAGCCTTTATTCAAAAATAACTTTAAAACAATGAATTTTAAATTTAAGAAATTTATTTTTTGCAGTATTAATTTATCTAAGTGGCTATTATTTATTCAGGTGGAAATCTACATCACCACTTTTGTTAGCTATCGCGCGCGTGTAGTCACAATAGGAGCAGGTGGACGAAAAAGGTGTATGCGACGGAGGAATATACAAGTTCGGGGTAATTAAAACGGAATTTTGTTTAAGTGTACACCGTATAAAAAGCTTCAAGTTCAGGAGGGTAATGAGTATTTTTGCCAAAAAGTAACTGAAAATAAATCAAAAATAACTTAAAATAAGTTAAGAATTGTTTGGCAAAATCAATAAATGACTTAAAATAAGTCAAAAACTAAAAGTAGGTCTCTTTTTACTTTTTTTTTTTTTGACTGTCATTTGACTTTTTACTTTTGACTTTAAAGATATTCTTTTTAAGTCAATCAGACTATAAGACATAACAACTTAATAGTATTCATAACATTATGGTTATCAATTCATGGATAGCAAAGGTAAAAATAAACCTGTTTTTAATGTATCAAATTAAATAAAAATAATAATTTCAATATTTTTAATATATCCTATTCAATATTATTTTCATATTGTACATCCTATTCAATATTATTGAACTGTGCATCCGTAGATAACTGATGCATTACACAAAAAGGTGGAACAGCTAAAACAGATTACTATGTTTGGTCCAAACAATCAATAATAATTTCTAGCCTAATATGTAGCTAGTTTTCAATATATAATATTGATTGTGAAAATTAGTAGTCATAATTTGAGTAGAGTTTATCTCTTGCAATTCACACAACCATGTGTTTATAAGGAGGAACCCCTTTCAAGGTAAAAAAAAGTACGATATATAGAAGGTTGATCTTTCTCAACGTAATGTATAACACGAATTTTTTTTTGTTTTATAAGAAATGTTCACATGAAAGAATTATGGCCGGTCTAATGGGGGGAAGGGCGGGAGAGAAAAAGCTTGAGTCTATATATCTTGATAGGACCCCATAAAAGAACGAGAGTTATTGAGAGGTTTCATGTTGCCAAAACGAAGGACACCTATTAACTTTAATTTGCTCTAGAAAGGGTATAGGTGCGCTTTCTCTCTTTCAACTTCCACTGAATAAGGATCAGGCAAACTGTTTACAGTCAATTTCTGTGGTGATTACTTTGTAGAATATATATATATATATTAATTAATAAAGATTGTATTAAAAATATTATGTAGAATGATTATATTGAAAACTAGCTAGCTAATAACTAATATTCCAGTATTATTGATTGTTTGGACCAATGAATTTTAGGGCCCGTTTGGCCATGCAATATGGTATCATGATACGAAATCGTGAGATGAAATTGAAGTTTTGTTTGGACATGCGATATGAAATTTTTGTGTTGTATATTTTCTCATAAACATAAAAATCCCACAAGTTGTACAACTATTAAAATAGCTCCAATTGTTTATTCAATCTTATCAAATAAACAAAAATTTATAAAATCGCATAATAAATTATTACAAAGCTACTTGTTCTCCACTTAAGTAATTGTTTCATCTAACTTTAATTTAATAAAAAAAAATTGAACATAAATTGTAGTGTACTGGTCTTTAATATAATTCTCCCACATAGTACGAACCAACATTGTTACTTTGAGCCATTTGTTGGTCAATATCATCCGCAACAATATTTTCATGCTCATAGACCATAAATATTTCATCACTTTAACAATCGGTTGGTGTGAGTTAAAGTGACTATGTGTTGGTGAGAATTATAAATTTTATGTCGGTGAGAATAATAAATTTTAAAAAGTAATGATATGATTATAAATTTTATTTACATATGAAATAAATGGTTAGTAGATATAAATATGGGGTTGTTTTAACAAAATATAAACTTGTGGATCAATTTTTGTATTAAAATATCTCAAATCATGATATGGTTTTTGGAGAATATGGAATCACATCTCATGATGTGGAATCATGAGATTAAATCATCGTAAAATCGCATGTCCAAACGCTGATTCCATCTCACGATACCATATCATGCCAAACACCTACTTAGTAAAATTATAGAATACATATTTTAAAAGTATCATGCATGGTGTATGTATACGTCTGATTCGTGGCACTTTAATGTATTTCAACATCTTATTTACGAAGTATGATTTGCTCGACTGATAAAATTATATATGAATTGGGAGGTTTTTGATTTCCGAAATTGTTTTAAATTAGAAGTAGTATTTATATCTTATACAAATATTTAAACCAGTTAATTTGGTAGTATAGAGATTAATATTTATATATCTTATTATATAAAGTGATGAAATCTTTGACTATATTTCTGTGGAGGATTTCACAAACAAGCCTACCCTACTTGTTGTCAACTCTTTGTCCTTTTATTTAAGAAGATCTGCCATAAAATGATGTTATATTTGAATTTTTTTCCTTTATAAATTCTTATTTTATCGTCACATATATACGTACTATAGTCTATAGTTAGATCACCCATTTGCCTATTAAATATTCCCACTTTCTTTGTTTTATAAGTAGCTTCGTATATTGCTTACAATAACTAGAAATTCTTTTCTACCGAATAATCAAATAACCTAAAGATTCCATATGTAATCATCAACTTGAGTTAAATTATCGAATTCGAGCTTGAATATTGAATTTTTTGTTGTTGGGAGCACCAGTGCACCACTCTCAAATGAGTCTTACAACGCACAATTTAAATTAAGTTCAAACACTAATATAGACACCGAACATTGAGTCAAAATGAGTTATGTAATCATTATTATTAGTGAAAGAAAATAGATTATCGCATCAATCATTCTATGTTTTTTACACTCTTGTCCATTTTTACAAAAAAAAAATATACTCTATATATTATGATTGAAATCGCGGTGGAAATTAATGAAAAGGTGATTGATTCGTGAATTTTATTACAAGATATTTATTTATATAACTGACAAAGTAGAATCATATAATATTGTCAATAACTTAAATAAGATTTAAAAAGTTTTAAAAAAAAGAAGATAAATAGTCAAGTAATTTTGAATAAGTTTAAAGAAGAAGAAGACGAGGGTTAAATACATGAAGTTACAAGAAATTTTTGAGGTTGATAACTCCACTTTTTTTATTACTTGAGCATTTTTCTTTATAATGTTATTATAGAGTAAATGTAAACTCTGTGATGATTTCAATATATTTCGTTCTTGATCTCCGAATAATAATTTTTGCACATTGTTGTTGTTAATTAATAGATATTCATTATTTCATTATGATTAATAAAGTAATATCTAGCCCCACTTATTTTTATAAAAAATGATATAGTAGTACTATATGTTTTGAGGATCAATTTTTATTACTCCTTCCGTTTCATAAAAAGTGGCCTAGTTTGACTTGGCACGGAATTTAAGAAAATAAAGAAGATTTTTGAATCTTGTAGCCCTAAATTAAAGTTATGTCAAATGTATAAAATTGCCCTTTAATCTTGTGGTCTTAAACATGTCACGTGAAAAGTTGAAAGTAAAATATTACTAAAAAAAGAAAGGGATCATTCTTTTTGAAACAGACTAAAAAGGAAAGGAGACCATTCTTTTTAAAACGGAGGGAGTAGTATTAATAAAAATTCACAAAACACATTTTCTAGTGAAAGAGTGAAATGTCCATCTTTAAAAATAAAATACTAAAAAGGCGCGTGATGAAACAAGAGAATGCGTAAGAGAGTAGAGATTGTGGAAAGTAGTGCTCCTACGTGTGTGTACAAAATAATTTGGGAGTTGGGGGGCAAAGTAATGAGTATGACCACTGGGCCTAGCTGCAGTAGTGGGGTTTCTACATCTATGGTATGTCATGCATCGAATCGGATGAAATTGTTTTTTCTTTAATTAAATGTCTCGAATTTAAATTTTGAAATATGAATAACTCTTTGATAGAAGATATCGAATGAGACTCTATGCAACACAAATTTGAAATAGTTAAATTTTAATGTAGATATTAAATATCAGAGTGTATATAAGTAGACATTTAAATTTAGGCATAATACATAAATTGGACCCTAAACTTGGCTTCAAATTTTAAGTATGACCTCTAACTTTCAAAGTGCACAAGTAGGCACTTCAACTATCCAATTCTTAAACAAAAAAACACGCGAATCCAACCTGGCATAACGCGTGATTGAGACGCAATTTAGGCGCGTCAGGGGTATTTTTCGAGGCACAATAGTAAAAAAAAAAAGCGGAAATGACAATTTTACCCTTAATGAATCTCTTTTAAATATATCTTTAATTTTTTCAAATCAAAATCCCATTTTTCTTCTTCTTCTTCTTCCTAATTCTAGTACTCAAGCTTTTTTTCTCTTTTTGTGCACAATTTCTGGTCGTTTTTTATGTAATGGCTTCTAATTTTTTTTGTCATTGTGTAAAAAGAGCTATAATGAAGATTTCTGGGTCTGCAAATAATTCAGGTATAAAAAAAAGTGAATTTACATTCATGGTGACAGCTTTTACCAAAAATAAACTTTCAAAAAGCAAAAATTAACATAACCAGACTAAATTGAGGAAGAACAACACATAAACATCCAAAAGATAAGAACTTTGACCACAAATCTTCACAATTTTACTTTGATTTGCAAAGAAATTAGGGCTAGGGCTCCGCTGATGTTGAGTGAAAATCGAGCAAATTGGGAAAAGAAAATACGACCCTACCCTTTTGTATTTTAATTTCTTCTTTTTTTTAATTATAAAATACGTGTAATTTTTTAATTACGTGGCAGCCACTGAGTGGCTCAATAAGCCACGTAGGAGCGTTTGTATATCACACAATTTGGTTGTTGGATTCGCGTGTTTTTTTGTTTAAGAATTGGATAGTTAAAGTGCCTACTTGTGCACTATGAAAGTTAGAGGTCATACTTAAAATTTGAAGCCAAGTTTAGGGTCCAATTTATGTATTATGCCTTATTATTATATGATCAACTTTTCATCTAACACCTTTTCACCTTTAGTATTTAGTATAATATAATATGATTGTGTTAACTGTTTAATATTCAGTTAAATTAGGTACGTTATAGTGTAGGGGTAAAATGGTAATTCAATTTTACCTTCTAAAGCTTCTCACTTTTAGTATAACGTGTGTACCCCATACTAATGGATGAAACCTTTTTTAAAAATTGTATGTATATTTTCAAAAAGGTCTTTAATTTGTATTATAAAATAAAGTTATAGGAAAAAGTCTCTGATTATAATAATAATAATAATAATAATAATATAATAATAATAATAATAATGAATATTGACTAATTTTTGACAAATTATCCACGGAAGGAAGAAATACTGATGCGCAAGAGTCCTTAAATGTCTATTGTACGTAAAATTGATTTATGAATTATGTATTTTCCCTAGAAGCTTAAGCAAAGTAGAATATATTAATATTATGATTTGTATTCACACTACCTACAACATACTATTTTTGTCACTCTTGAATATCACAAGCCTTCGTCATTCTAAAAATGTAGAAAAATGAAACTTATAAATGAAAAAATTCACACACTTGTTAAAAAGATTGCAAAATTTCATTTTTTTAATGAGAAACAGAACTTGTAATATCCATATCATTTAAATATTTTTTTACAATTAAAAGTCAAATAATACTAAAAGATACACTTGAAAGTTCATAAAATTAAAATGCAAATTAGAAATAAATGTAAAAGAAGAAAAATGTTAATTGTGACTTATATACATATTGTTCGGACCCATATCATTTAAATATTGTTTTTACAATTAAAAGTCAAATAATACTAAAAGATTCACTTGAAAAGTTCATAAAATTAAAAGGCAAATTACAAACAAATGTGAAAGAAGAAAATTGTTAATTGTGACTCTAATACATATTGTTCGGACCATAAAAGATCACGACATAATGTTAAGTAATCAGATATACTTAAAAAGGCGTTATCATTCTTTTTTTTTTTTATTCTTAAACATTTTACAGATAGATCACCCATAAAAACTTTTTTATCCCCTTAAAATCCATTAATATTACTAAATTAAAAAGTTTTATCATTTTTATGATAGAAAGTATGACCTAATAAAAAGAATACACTCTTGATTATAAATTAATTTAAAATACATAAATAAAAATAATAAGCTAATGAGCAAATACAATATTCGAATCAGGAAATTAAAATACTACATGTTGGATTAATGTAGTATGTGTAATTTTTATATTGACAGTGGTATATGCCTCAAAATTAATATTATATGCCCTTAATTATAAATGGATTAAAAGTACATAAAATAAAAATAATAAACGAATGAGCAACTACAATATTCAAATTTGGAAACTAAAATACTACATGTTGGACTAATGTAATATGTGTAATTTTATTGGCAGAATCATATGCCTCAAAATTAATATTATACTTGTCTTCTTAATCTCTAGTAAGAAGAACAAAGAATATGTCACGTGCATCTTCCCAGCTAACTCAACTAAAGATCGGATCTTCTAAAAATATTTGATAACCTGAATGAAACTTTAGTAGGACCCATAAATATAAGAGAGCAAGACTCGAGGGAAATGAATTTTTTCTTTTCTTTATATAGTTTTTCTCTCTTGATTGTCGTCTTTTTAGCTTCCCTTCATGATGATTTGGAGTAATATACATTTAGCATTACAATGTAATGCATTAAATTCTACCGTTGAAGAAGTTGAAAAATTGCTAATTAAAGTATGATTAATGCATTGATTTATAAATTAAAAAAAAAACAGTTCATATTATTTTTGAAGGGAAATATAATTTCTTAAATTTAGAAGATTTTTTTTCTTTCATGATTTATATAATAATATAATTAAATATAATTTTAATTTGGTAATAAATTAAATAGAATAATATGATTATTTAAATTTATTTTTCTAAATAAATTAAAAGGATTAATGTCTCTATTATTAAGTAAATTGTGAATTAATAATTTAAGATAAAGGAATATAGAGGGAGAAACGTTTTATAAAATAAATAAGATGAAAAATGTTTTTGGAAATAAATAAATGTTACTGAATTCCCTCGATTATCTAAATGGATTCATTGAATTTTCATAGTCTGAACATTGAAGGATTAAAGTGGTACTGCTTCATTTCTAATTCATCAGTTCACATTTAATATGATAAAATTTTAATGTAATTCAATGTTCCTTTTTGTTTAGGGGCAAAATTGAGAATTTAAAGGATATTATTTCAATTCAACTGTATTTTTAGGATATGATCTCTTTTATAATAATAATAATAATAATAAATAGTAAACAATAGTATGAGATTTAGTATAATATGATATGACTACTATTTAATAGTTGTTGATTAGTTAGATATTATATATTTTAATTTAGTATAAGAGTAAAATGGTAATTCAACTTTTAGTAATATATGATATATGATATGATATGGTATTAGAGTATTGAGTTTTCCATGCCAAAAATGTCTCTTATGGTATGTTATGTCATATATGTGATATTGGTTGTGGTCCCTTCTAACTTCTAAGGTGTTCAAATATGACCAAAGCAACCTTTCCTTTCCCCAGTTCTAAGTTCATACCAATTTTGGTCACTACTGCATTATTGATGAGTTGATGAGATTGCATTTGACTTCAACCTTTCCTGTCTTATCCAATGTTTCTAGATTTTTTCAAATATGTCCTTTGCTGCATATCGGATTCTCCAAATGTAATACATTTTTTGAGGATCCAACATAGGAGAGATAACATTTTGGAGAGTCCAAACAACATAGGTCTTATCTTTATGGTCGCAAAAATTGGCTTATATATTGATCACACCGTCTGATCTTAATTAGTTATGATGTGAGATATAAATCTAATGATAGAGAAATATGGGATGGTGAATTACACCAAGGATGTGTGATAAATGAAGTTAAAAGAGAACTATGAGGTCTCGGGTTCAAATTCCATCGAAGGCAAAAACATTACGGGTCGTCTGGTTGATATACAAGTTATGCAAGGATACAACGACTAATTCTCTCTATCCTCTTGCAACTAATACATGTTTAATACCGATGATAGTAAGTAATTCCTTTCCATCTGTCTAAACCGTGGTAGACAGAGTTACCGAAATCCCCTTTTATTGACCAGCATGACTCAGACCTTTTGAGCACTACCTTTAAGAATGAGTACTTAACAAAGACAGGATATATATATAGTATGTGCTGAGAGGAGGATATATTGAGCTAAAATTTATAGCCATTTCATTGTGATGTTAAAAATAATTGGTGTCCTTCCAGAGATAAGTATTAGAAGTGTTGAAACTGTCTTCAGATTAGTATTAGAAGTGTTCTGATAAGTATTAGAACCTTTAAATGATCTTCAGATTGCAACTCTCACCCTTTCAATTGTGTTCCTAACAATTCTATGGTACAAATTGACCTCACACAAGGAAGAATCCAGGTGGCCACCAGGGCCTCGTGGCCTTCCGATTGTGGGATTCTTACCATTCCTCCGCGCCAATTTGCATCACCATCTCACAGAGTTGTCTCAAGTCTCAACAGTATGGTCCAATATACAAGTTTTGGCTAGGAGGAAAACTATGTGTTGTGTTGAATTCACCATCCTTAGCCAAAGAAGTTGTTCACGATCAAGACTTCCTTTTTGCCAACCGTGACCCTCCAATTGCAGGATTAGTGGCCACATATGGTGGACTAGATATTGGATTTTCTCCCTATGGCTCCTACTGGCGTGATATGCGCAAACTGTTTGTAAGGGAGATGTTAAGCAACAGGAACCTTGAGGCCTGTTATAGCCTTCGGAGACGCGAGGTCAGAAAGACAATCAGAAATGTTCATACCAAGATTGGCAGCCTCACTGATATTGGTGAATTTGTTGGGTTATAAAGGGTGATTAGGGCATCATGCGGAAACTTACAATTTGCAAATCATATAATTGATAAATCAGATAACAAAAAACTTATACTAAAATCAAAATATTATTATATCAAAACTAATATAAAGAAAAACATTGAAACTTTAGAGAGAATACATCTCCCCATAAACAAAACTCTCTAGACGACTACATTGTGGATGTTATTGTTTTGTGTTAGAAGAAACAAACCTGTATTTATAGAATCCTAAAACTTTTTCTTACTAGAAAAGGAGTCCTAAAAGGAGAGAATAAACCAAATATGAAAGAATATTATATTTTCCTTTCAAGAAAAGTTAAAACATTTATGGTAATGTTTTGTTTTTTTCTTTAAGGAAAAATAAATCTTAAATTATGGTAAGAAAATCAGGGCAAAACCCTAACAGAATTGGCCTTTGTAACTGAAATGAATGTAATCCTGAGTATGATCTTCGGAAGCAATTTTGTAGAGAAGATGGAGAAGCATAAAAAAGATGGAACTGAATTCAAGGAATTGGTGATAAAATATCTTCAAATACTAAGAAAACCAAACATATCAGACTTCTTCCCTATGCTTGCAAGGTTTGATTTACAAGGAATACAGAAAGACGCGGAGGCTCTTTTGAAGTTGGTTGAAAGTATATTGGACCCTGCCATAAATGAACACTTGAAGATGCTTTCAGACAGAAGAGAAGGTGAAATCCAGCAGAATGAGGAGAAAGACTTTATACAGATCCTGTTAGAGCTAATGGAGCAGAAAGACATTGGTATATCACTAGACTTGGTGAAAATAAAAGCTATCTTGGTGGTAAATTATATGGTTCCTTCATTTTTTCTATATCGTCGTCCTCTCGTTAACCTTGTTTATCCTGTGAATTTCATCATATTACTGTTGAAAATACAATTAAATAATAAAAGTGTGTTTTCTTTAACAACTTAAGCTTTTAGATGAGATGATCACACACTTCAACAATTACTTTATCTGTCTGAAGATTTAACACTGTCATACAAACTTTGTAAGACTAATTCAGCTAATTATGTGATTCAAGCATCTTAAGCAAGAACTCTAACCATTTATCTAACCACATATTGGTCATGGGTTCGAGCCATGGAAACAGTCAGGTTTCTAATCACACCCAAGGGTGCGGCTCTTCTCCGAACTCTGCTAATGCGAGATGTTTTGAGCACCAGATTGTAGAGAATAGCAGAAGAAAACTATAATCGGGAAACCTTCAGCTAGCCCAAGATCATTAACTAAGATTGGAAGATTCAACTAAGGAAGAGGAAGATAGAAAGGAGAATTTGTTTATGGAAGAAGACTATTTTATTTGAGTTGTTCTTGGGTTGCTTTTTGGTTGTATACAAATGACAATGGTCACCCCTATTTATACTTGAGTAGGGATAGTTCTAGTTATTACAAGTTCTAGACTATTCTATCATTTACTATAAAAATATCTTCTCTAGAATATCTACAAGAAAGTTCTAGCGAACTTATCTTCAAGCAATTTCTCTAGAATATTTAGATATTTCTTCAAGGCAATTTCTCTAGAATATCTAGATATTTCCTTAAGATAATTATTCTAGGTACTACACTAGACCATTATAGAAACTATACTAGAAAGATCAATGATATTCCAAAAATCCACTTTATCATTTTTCACACAGATTGCCCTTTTTTTAAAGTCCTAAAAAGATATACATACTCATACCTAAACATGAATGTTGTGCCCCCTACATGCCGCGGCCCCATACAGGCAGGGGCAGAGCCACAAGAAGTTATAAGTTCGCAGAATCCAGTAGCTTTGACCCTAACTATGTAATTCTATTAAGAAATTCACTTAACATATATAAATAATTTATCCGGAACCCAATAAACAAAAAAAGTTGTGGTTCAGAACCTATAAACTTAAAATACTGGATACGTGTCTGCCTACAGGTAGTTCCTTTCCCTGTCTTTATATATGTTTCTTCATTGTAGGACATTGTTATTGGTGGGACTGACTCTACAATTACAACGGTCGAGTGGGTAATGACAGAGCTTCTGAATAATCCGGAGACGATGTCAAAGGTGCAGCAGGAATTGAAACATGTTGTAGGGATGAATAACGTTGTTGAAGAATCCCACTTACCAGAGTTGCACTATCTTGATGCAGTTTTAAAGGAGACGTTACGTTTACACCTTGCATTACCACTGCTTCTCCCAAAGCGCCCGAGCCAATGTGCAATAGTAGGTGGATACAAAATACCTGAGGGAACTAAAGTATTCTTGAATGTTTATGCAATTCATAGGGATCCTCAGGTGTGGGAAAGTCCACTAGAATTCCAGCCTGAAAGGTTCTTGAGTCGCTCGACAAATTTAGACTATGCTGGAAATAATATGAAGTACCTTCCATTTGGTTCAGGGAGGAGAATTTGTGCTGGACTTGCCTTAGCAGAGAAAATGGTCATGTTTATGTTAGCTTCATTGTTGCATTCCTTTGATTGGAAACTCCCTGAGGGCGAAAAGGTTGATCTTTCAGAGGGATTTGGACTTGTCATCAAGAAAAGTGAGAGGCTATTCGCTATCCCTACTCCCAGGTTACCAAATTTCGATCTATATCAGTAAAAC